>JAQMYK010000001.1:24140458-24153326 GCA_030014345.1 Clarias buthupogon
AGGACATGAAGTTAGTTGGTGTGAGTGAAGAGGATGCAGAGGATAGGGTTAGATGGAGGCAGATGATTCGCTGTGGCCCCTGAAAGGGAACAGCCGAAAGACAAAGAAGACCCATCCACTTCTCTTAAATGGTCTGCACCTATCAATGGTAAGAAAAGAATAGGGCAACCATGAACCCTGGGCAATTTTGCCCTTTTGCAGTTGCATTATTTTGCTCCACCACCCGGTGCATAGCAAGGTACTGATCCAGCACAACAACATCTTTGCCACAGCACTTTCACTTTTTTCAAATATGCAAGTAGACTTAGTAATGTAATGCATAATATGGGCTGTAAACCTCCTTCTCTAGCACCTTCATAATGATGGGTGATTTCTGAGGATCCCCACCTTAGATCAATCAGGCCCTTTCTAACCACCCGATGGCAGCATTTGATGACACAAAACAAGGGTTAGGCCATTATACACCACGATTCCCATATGCAAGATATCATGGGTAGGTAAATAACAAATACAGTAGGGTGAATCTTGGACTATCAGTATACCAACAGGTAAAATAAAACTATTGAAGCTACACTGCTATAATCGTAACAGTCTGCTTACAAGCACACGAAAATTATGTTGCTGACTGTATAAACATCAGTGTTTATTCAGGTGCAGGTCAGTTTATTTATATGAGTAAGTGCTCATAATTAGAAGTTTGCAAACTTTTACCATAGTTATAGCAACCCAAAACACTGACAGTGTCTTGGTATTCTAGATTAGCTCAGAGGTAAACAGTAGTGCATATTATTGAGTAACACAATCTTTCACATAGCAACCCGCTTCACAATACACTCGTATGCACAGTATGCCTATAAGGATCCTGATGAGATAAACTGGTTAATTATTGCATCACATAAAATGCTCCTAATCCCAAGTTTCTAATCCTGAGTTTTTTTTCTAGAGGATATTCCTTCCGTTTCTTTCATAAAATGAAAATTATACTTAATCTGCTAAATCTATATTTAGTAGGTCAAGTGTCTAAGGAGCCTCCTACTACTGTATATTTGCAAAATCCTGTTTATTTCAAGTTTGTCAATTAGACCTGAAAATATCACGAATATCACTATTGGTCATTAGTGGTAGTTTTGCTCAGTATTGTATGTTCCGATTTCCAATTTAAATATCCATATTTGGTTTATCTGACATTTAAAATGCTAAATGAAAATCTTGGTCAAATATTAATATATTGCATACAGTAAAGTACAGTACTGTGCAAAGGTCTCAGGCAACCGATATTTAATTTTATGGGCAACTCCATGCAAAGGTCAACCTTACCATGGACACAAAGTATGCATAATTCTTAGGGCTCTTACCAGACCATACTGATACACTAAAATACTGTTTATGTTGACTAAACATAAAATCGCAATGTTGAGTGTAAAAAAACACCAACAATGAAAACAAAGAATATGGACTATAAAGACAGAGAAAAGGACCATAAAATTCCAGCAATAAATACTAATTTAATAATTTCATGGTTTATTTATAACTACTATTTCAAATATGCTATTATAAAATTCACTATTTACGGATACTTTATATAGTGTTTATATAGAGTTTACAGAAAATCTGTACTTTCTCCTAAACGTTTGTTGATTTCATTTCCCATCCATAATGCTGATAAAATGTTAGATATTTTCAGGATGCTCTCCGTGCTCTCAAGCATTCTGTTCACGAATATGAGTCCAAAGTTACATGAATAAACGTGTACTAATTTTGATATATCAGATGTTTATTTAATGACTTTCTGCTTTTAAAAAGCATCCAAGCATTACTTTTCCATCTGAAATGAAACATCACAAGAAAATGTTTTCATGATAAAATAAAGAAGGTAACATTATGCAAAAATAAAAAAAACAAGCATGACATTCAAAGTAGCGAGAAGAACCGTGGCAAATGCTTAGAAAAACAAATTCTAGATACAGTAATTTCCTTATAAACATGCAATAAATATACATGAGACTACTGAAGACAAAGAATATTAGTGTCATGTAGTTTAGTGCTGTTTACAACTCTTTATAGAAGTTTTAATATGGTTAATTTTAAATGCTTTATCCTTTATTGTTTTGTATTGCATTTACTTTAAAGCATATCTTTACATGTGTGTAACCCTTTGGCACAATACCATACATTCCCATTCTATCTTAAACACATTAGTCATACAGTATGTGAATCATGTGATTTACACAGAGGCTGAAGGTCCTTAGACTCATATTGTGCTCAGATATTCAGTGGATTTTCCACTGTGCATGTGTACTGTATCTATTCACATTTACAGTACAATTTACCCAAGATTAATTTTATTCCAAGCATGATTTTATACACAACCCATTTATCAATTAATTATTTCACATGTGCTTTTCTCGCATAGACAGTTCTATTTCACGAGCCTTATGATAAACTTATGATCATTTGCTTATTGCATGTAATGTTTTCATAAGGTTTGTTTTCCTGGCAGTTGTACACCTTAGATTCCTTATAAAACAATTCGATCTGCATATAATATTTAGACACTCAAACATGTCCTAGATTCATGCAGGAAATGTCAAAGAGGTCAACCGTGAGGTTGTTAAAGAAAAGTTAGTGGTTTTGCTGCCGCAGGTGTGCAGGAAATATCCCTCCATCACATCAAACAAGCTCATTTCATTTGCATCGCACATTTTAAGTCCTAATCGCCAATGCAAATGTATTCCAATAAAATTTTGCATCAGAGCATTTCCAGCCTAGAAAAATCTGCCTTGTGTTTATATCACCTTATGAGATGGCACAATAAAAGTGCCTAAATGTAGACAAGTATACAGGGACACAATCACATACATGTCCTCTGTCACAGAGCAATCTTCGGAAAACTGATCAAGGAAAAAAAATTTGAATTTTGAATAACAGCTTCACAAATGGCAAATGTATGTCTCTTGTCTCTTGTACAGTGAGTGACTGCACATCTCTTAAGCGTGGAAGCATTGTTTCTCGTTTTAATTCCCTTTCAAAAATATAACAGTGAAGTGCATCATGGTTAAATGCAGAGAAACTAGTACGAGTTTTAGTTAAAGTCATTTAAAAGAAGAAGATAAAGTGATTTTCAACATAAATGAGACAGCCTTGCGTGTTTGAGAAAAATTATTTGCCAAAATAAGTCTAAAAATAAGGTTTATTGTGTTCTGCAGGCAAACGTTTAACATGTATTCTTACTCGATCACATATACATGTCATGTTTCAGAAGAGCAAACAGTCCATGCATGTAATTTTTTTTAAAAACTCATAATGAACTCCAATAACATAAGGAAAAACAAATTTCATACATATATTTTTGTTTTGTGCTTTACAGCTCAAATATCACTTACTTTTGCTAGATTTACCAACAATTTACAAAAAATTAACTCCTTTATAGCTAAATATCAGCTTTTAAAAATATTTCAGCATATTGAAATAATCTCACTAACTACTGTAACTAAATGTATTTCATGAAAAAAAAATTTTTTAATCAATTTTACTCTTGATTTAATATGTCTAAATGATCTATTTTTTACTTACATTTCAGTAAATTATTTGACTTTATAACTCCACTTTAGAGTTCTACATCACCAATACTTTTCATCCATGAAGGGTATATTGCTGTTTTGGCTCAGCATTTAGATAAATGTTGAAAGTTGGTACCAAAAGAGACTGTTATTTCTATTGATACGACAGTGACTACCTTCCTATGCTTCCTGTCCTTAAGCCTTAAATGTAAACTTCTCTGCCATTGAGACAGTTTTATGATGGTTTTGCAGAAGCCCTTCAAAAACAGGGCAAGTAAGTTCAGACTTGAAGTTGAAACAGTGATGGAGTTTCCTTACTGTACAGAAATGTGAATACAGGTGTACATAAACCCCCCCAGCCCCCTCACCTCCATCTACATTTGTATTTATTTCGAGTCATGCTGGACCTTCTGAAGCTCAGCAGGGATGGCTCTGTGCTTTTTCAAGTTCTGAGAGAAAAAGAGAGACAGATAGAGACGAAAGAGAGGAAGAATGAGAGCAGGGAAGTGTTTGTAACCCCCTCCCACACCAACCCTAACCTCCTTCTCTACTTCTCTACCGGCGAAAATCACATCACATCATATCTACCACGCTCGTAAGCAGCTAGCTCAAGACACTGCCTTCTGTGGCATATGTTCTCCCGAAAATGCGACTTGTGAGCCCTGTCATCATTTCCAAGGAGACATGATGTTATGGAGAATAAGGTGCCTGCTGGAGGTAACTGTGTCTGAAAAGCATGCTTGAGGATGGGGTAGGCATGTCACGTTTCAGAAGAGCAAACAGTCCATGCATGTGAAGTACTGCATGTTAACTTGACAAAATAATCCATATTAAAAACTGGGAGGAAATAACTTCATGTATTTCTATTCTAATTTATTTAATTCTTAATTATATTTAAGCTTATGTTTACAGTGTTGTCTGTCCTAAAGTGCTGTTAAAGTACCTTGTAGATTCACCTCACTGGGCTTAGGGGTCCACAAGGTATTTTATTTTCTTTAACTTTTTTTCTTGATTCTCTTCCACTTTAACATTAGTAAAGTGTAAAGATCAGATTTTGATTGTCATTATGGTATTGGATTTCATTATAGAGTTTTTAAATTCTTAAAAGTCCCTTATAAGCCTTTATGTTTATTGAAGGCTTACGTTTGGAAAACAACTATAGGGCAGAGGGCCTGACCGAAGGTGTAAGAAAAGGCAGGGCTTGACCGTGCTTAAGTTCTTCAGCGGTGCAGTGTCTACATATGACTGTGTATTATATCATGGATAGTTCAGAGCGATTTAAATGTTAATTGGAGACGACACATTTTTCAGTGTGCTTTGTTATCATGTGGAATATCTTGTACTATACTCACTTTTACAGTGCATTTTACTTCATGTAAATCCATTACGCTCATACCTTTAATCTTTACGTAAATAGTTTTCTCGTAAATTGCATAAGATTTTTCCATTCAGGCGTTGTGTATTAGGATTTCTACTTTGCTGTTATCTTCCCTGGCTATGACTCAAGACAGGGTTTACAATAGCACATTGAAATGTTTAATGTAGTCCGGGGGAATTAAACAACAGAATAGAGCGTTGTTTGATTTGTGACTAAAAGGCAAACCAGAGAAGTTTAGCTCAGGCTTAGATGAGTGACTGTATCTGGACTGTGTTCCACTGCAGCACCATGACTATTGTATCAGGTAACAACTTGATGGTTGCTTGGATGTTGTGTCCATCAACTCTGGTGGCAAGGAAGGAGACATATGGGAGAGAGAGAGAAAGAGACAGAGAAAGAGAAACCCCAGTCATTATCTTCAACATGTGCCAATCAGTTTTTTTTACACAGTCAGTAATCGGCAAATTTGATTTGTCGAATCTGTGTTATGCAGCTCTCATATATAAAAGGTTACACACCTCATTGAGAATTATTTCCCCAATCAAATTACATTACCTAGATAGTGCATATATTCCACAAGGGCCACAATTATCTCACCCCAATCCAGTACATGTGGAATTACATTTGTGCCCAGGAGACCACATATGTCTAAGTTTCCGTTGTTCCCTCTGGAGAAAAGGAGGCACCATCTGCTTGTAAGGCTACACCAGACTCTGTAGACACTAGAGGTGGGGTAGAGAGCATAGTGTTGCTGAACACATTCACAGATTGCTAATGTCAATGATCTGGCTCTCTTTTTGTCTTTTTTTATTGCACACTTTTATTTAAGTCTGAGAGCAATGTAGTAATCTAATATTCCTTAAGAAAATTGTTGCTGTCTGAATCATTGATTTAAAAAAATTAATGGTTGCAATATATACATAAGTCTTAAACAATGAAATCTAATCACAAAACACAGTTTCTTAATTGAATGTTTTAATGACATTCATATTTGTTTTTAATAATGACAATCAAGATAACAATAAAGTTAATATTTTGTGCAATGAAATGCATAAAAAATGCAACTATCAATAATTAGTCAAAAAACCATTTGCAGTACTTTGGTGTCACATGCTTAATCAAGTGCTGATTTGATTGCTTCCGGAAGATCAGGTACAGAAGTTTACTGTTCACTTAGGAATTTTCTAGGTTTAGCCATTTTCCTGCAGAGGTGGACTCCCTGACTTCAGAAAGTAAAAGTCCTGTCACATACAGTAGCACAACTCTTCAGGCAGATAGGCAAGAACTAATTAGTGACATCCACTGTTTTGTGCACAGGGAAAACATGATATATGTCGTCTTAATACTTTTGCCACCACTGTATAGTTGAAATCAAACTATTATGATTGTATAATGTGATTGATTCTGATCACTAATAAATTATATATTCAGACAACTTGTATTACACAAAATTGATTAATTCAACTTCATACATTAACCTTGTTATCTTATTTATGGTCAGGATCCAGAGACTATTCGGGGTACACTGGGTGTGAAGTGGGAATACATCAAGGATGGAACATGACAATTATTTTACACAAAACCTATACTAGGTGCCTTTTCACCTTTATGTGCTCACTCTGTACATGATTGTTATATATTGAGGTGGGTTGTTTTGGTGTGATTTGTCATTTAAGATAATGACTCATATCAGCCCATATCATATTTAGTGATCAGATTTAGAATCTGACATTATTCTGAATCTGAAGAGATCGCTTTCACAAAGGAGCAATGTGTCACATGATGCGTTCAAGTTTTATGTAAAAAGTAAAAGTTATTCAGCCACTTATTTGGTTCATATCTTTAGTTTATTTAAATTCTGCATTTAAAAGTTTAGCTTTCCTCTAGCACTGCAGCCAGGTTCTCCTATCGCCATGTTCAGACATTTCTTTTGAAATTCCTTGGAAAACAGGGCAGTTGTGATGTTCTCCTTGTAACTTTTGCTTGTACAGTTTTAAGTTCCAGTACCTACAGTGACTCTCCTGCTCCTTATCCCTTAAAACCCAAGTGGCACAGATGTGCAGGCAACACAGCATAGGCCAATGACAATTTAAAAAAAAAAACTGTATGTGCTTATATGGAAGCCTTGCCATTTTGTGCTAACAGGGAGGCTCCAGACATCAAACTGTGCATTTGGGTTTATGTTAGGTATATTACTTTTATAATGTGTAAATTTTACCACGACCGGAATATGAGAATGACGTCGCAAAAAACTCTAAAAATGAGCATATAATTATTTGGTCATAGAAACAACCAAATACAACCATAAATACATGTGATCTTGTGTATCTGTGCTACAGTATTTCTTTGCCTATATCACCCATTTTTACATTTTTTGCCCAGTCATGGTTGTATAGTTGGTTTGAATAAAATAAAACTCAGTTGTGATGGAAAATTCTATATTGCATAATCCTGAGTCCTATACATGTTTATAAAAAAATAAAACATCTTTTTTAACTCCATACCTAGCACAAAACTGTTTAGAGTTTGACAAAAACTAAAAAACTAAAGACTAAAATAAAAATGTCCCATGAATTCCGTTCACACTGAGGTAGCACTGCATAAAAAGAAATCAGATTTGTAATTGATTTAGGAACACATACAGTATGGTAGTGGCTCAATCTGAATTCAATATATCAGATTCCATATGATGTGTGCTGTTTATACTGGTATGGGGGGGGAAACAGATCTGACTCACAAAATCAGTCATTTTAGCCCCAAATACAGTGTGAAGTGGTCTAAATGTCCCTATACGGATAAGGATATTTAAAAGATTTGAGCTTTTGCCTCGTCCACATGAGACAAACTTTATTTTACTCATTTGATATTTGAAACTGTGGTGACTTGGGTTAAGGATGGGTCGGGTTTAGGTGTAGAAGTTATTAATTCTCTTATGTGAGTAATAGATTCTGAAAAGGATGGTAGCACAAATGTGTGTGTGTGTGTGTGTGTGTAAAAGTGGGAGAGAGAAATAGAGAGAGACAGAGAGGTGGGGCACGTGCGTGCGTGTAGAGGTCAGTCTCCTCGTGCTGCGTAAGCGCGCGCGCGCGCGCGATGTCGTCAAGTGCCAACGGTCACTCTGTGGGTTTTTAGCCTCTTTAGCTTCCACTGCTCGCAGTCACACCCAGTGTGTAACCGAAGCGGAGAGATGTCGTGTCCACGCTACTGAGCGGCTGATTTTTGGTTCGACATGGAGGGTTTACCTCCTGACAGCGACAGGATGGAGGCTTGGCTCGACGACCACCTGGACTTCGCTCACTCGTACTTCGTGCGAAAAGCGACCCGGTGAGTGAAGCTGCAGTTGCGGTGTGTGTGTGTGTGTATAAGCGCTTAGTGTGTTTATTCCCCGTAAACAAACCCTGAAAGAAAAGGGCTGAGGCTGGTTGTTGAGGTTATTTGTAAACTTTTGTCCCACTGGACTTGTAGGCTTCAGCAAAGCGACGTGACGCTTTTTACTTTTTTTTTTTAAATAACCAAAACGGGTTTTGTTTTTCATAGTAAATGACTGCACTCTGAACAGGATGAGGTTGTGAAAAGCTCTCAGACACCTGCGCTGATATATATATACAGTATATATGTTTGTTTCGGTTGCCTTCACAATTTAGCACACATAAGGTTTGTTTTAAGCAAAGCACAAATGTTTTAAAAGAATGATAAAGTTACTAAACTGGAGCTTTTTCTGTGGCACACCTGGCATCTTTATCATATCTACTTTTTTAACATTCAGTTTATATCTGTGTATCTACGGTAAATAGTGCATAGTGTATTATATAAAAAAAAACTTGACAAGTACACTATGTGCAAACTTTCATGTTTGAAATGTTGCATGGCATGTTGGCTTAGTGGTTAGCACTGTCGCCTTGCACCTCTAGTATCAGGTTCGATTCCTGCAATTCCTGGGATCTGTGCGCATGAAGTGTTTGGTGGGTTTCCTCCGGGTACTGCGGTTTTCTCCCACACTTCAAAAACATCCATATTAGGCTAATTGGGAGTCAAATTGCTTGTTTTGTGTGTACGCACCTGTCCACGGTGTACCCTCATGCCCAAAGTCTCCTGGGATGGGCTCCAGGCCCCCCATGACCCTGTATACAGGAAAACGCGGTATAGACAATGAGTGAGTGATACACAGTAAAGGTAGAAAAGATGTACACTTGGTGATATCACCCCTTTATTTTTTGTGTTGATTCAGTGCTGGGGTTATGTTGATACGATTAGGGTTTATTTATTGTTTTGTGCTGTACAAAGCTGCTGTCTACATTACACTGATACAGTACAAGCGTCTTCTTACTCCCAGCATCTAATTTCCACTCATATCCTATATATATATATATATATATATATATATATATATATATTTATATATTAATTTTTAAAATTATTGTATAATTTGCAAGATTTAACTAGCACACATGCATCGTATTGCTAAACTGATCTTAAGAATGAAAACAGTGAACACCTTTTACAGAGCGAAAGCACAGAGTCACTGAATTTACGCAAACCATTTTTCATATTTGTATACACAAATTCATGCAAACTACCAGCTCTTGAACTGGTCTGGGCTGTACAGTAAATATTCCCTCTAGTCTCCATCGTATTTTTGTTTCTAGTTGTTTAATAGACTGTCGGGTATGGGTGATGATCTATTGCTCTAATGGTCATGCATTTGGTTGACCGTGACCTCAGCTCATCTGTCTGAAATAGCGGCTTTGCCCATATGGGTTACTCTTACCCTTTTTTTCCCCTTTTTTATTTTTTTGCACATACAACAACATGCTCTTATGCTTTTTGCTTTACTGGGGATCAAATAGTGAGACGCAAATACTGGATCCAGCCCAAGAACAAATGCATTGCAGGTCCGCCTCAGTGAATCGACATGTTTTATGCATGGCTGGGAGGAGTGATGCTCTTCTAAGTGAGTACTATTGATTTAGCTATACAGACGGCGGACACTTCTGAGTCCATAGAGATTTCACTAAAGTCTGTCTCTCTCTCTCTCGCTCTCTGGATAACCTACTTATACTGTCATTCGTAGTTTGTAGTCTGTAAGTCAGTTTTATTTTGATAGAATTTGAAGATTAACTGCCAGCAGATTTACAGCATTGAGTTTTATAGCCACCAGGGTTTTCCAGCTGAGTTGCAGAAGTCAAGGCGTCATTCAGTTTTATATGAAAGCAAAGGGACTTTGGACTTTGAACACGAATGTAGGGGTCTTACGCTGTGAGAAACAACATACAGATCTCTTCAGGTTCTCCTCAATTTATCAGCACACAGCAAATTCCTTTATGTATTTGTGCATACAGTAGTATATTACGCTGGTTTTTCAAGGTATCAAGTAAAATGGCAGTTTTGTCCTGCTGAATACTGCAACCGCTTTCACATGAAGTCATGCACTTCAGGTTTTCAAGAAGCTTGGCCTACTGTACATAAAACATTTTGAGCGTAAAAAAGCTTAGAATTACATAAATTTTTTTACTGTATGATTATTTATATCCACACGTAACATAGGTCCCAAGACCTCTCTGTTATTTTTATTTATTTATTAAGAGATTTATTTCTGGTTTATTTTCTTAGGGAAATGGTCAATGCTTGGTTCGCTGAGCGTGTACACTCCATCCAGCCATCCCGTGAAGTGTCCAAGACACATACAGACGGCTCGAAAACCCTTCTGGAGCCAAGTGCCCTGACAGCTTCAGGCTCCACAGAGACTTCTTCTCCCAGTCCGGTTCCTTCTACACCCACACGCAAGATTTCTGCGTCGGAGTTTGATCGGCCATTACGGCCTATCGTGGTGAAGGACGCAGAGGGCTCGCTCACCTTCCTCAGCGACGCAGAACGAGTGCCCATGCCACCTCCATCTCCTTCGCACAAACTGGAGCGGACAGGAGGGGACCGGTGCGCTCGCCTTCTCGAGCTTGTGCGTGATGTGTCCAGCCATTTAGACCTGACAACTCTCTGCCACCGCATCTTTTTACACACACATGAGCTAATCGCTGCTGACCGATACTCGCTGTTCTTGGTGTGTGAGGACAGCTCCAATCGAAAGTTCCTGGTTAGCCGGCTGTTTGATGTTGCTGAAGGCTCCACACTCGAGGAAGCATCCAACAGTGGCATCCGCCTGGAGTGGAACAAAGGCATTGTGGGATATGTGGCAGCCACAGGCCAGCCGCTGAACATTAAGAATGCCTATGAGGTAAGGCAATTACATAAGTCTACATACTACTTCTACAGTACAATTTCTTTATCAGACTTTTTAGGGGATGTTTTTGAGAGAGAGGAATATTATTGTACTCCAGTTTGATGTAATTTAATCACCATCACAGTATTTGCCGTCATCTGTCAAATATTTTTAACTGACTGAAATATTGATTTAGTGTGAGCTAGCTAGTTGGTCGATGTTACTATATGCATCAGATTTTATTGACTCTGGTGCTTTAAAGTCTCTGGGAACCATGATTGCTTTACAATTTGGTTAACATTGATCCTGTGGGCAAATAAACCATAGTGTGTGCAAAAGGGGTTCTTAAACTTTTTGCAATTAAGGACCATTTAAAGTCTTAAATATAGTTCATGGACCCTGTAATCTATTTAATCAAATGTAAGGGTCATTTGTTGAATAATATAAAGGCTATTCTTTGGCACCTTTTTAATCCTATCCTGGGCTTTGGACCAACACATTAGGTGCCGACTTAATAGACAATATTTAGTTTTGGATTATAGCTATTAAATTCAAATACTGTAACTCAGTCATAAATATACAGATGGTCTCTGACTTCCCTGTCAAGGTTAAAATTACGATACTTAAATTTTACAATGGTGCGAGTGATAAGCACTTAGTAGAAATTTTGAATCGTGATCTTTTCCCAGGCTTGGGATATGTAGTGTGATGCAGCAGCCAATTAGCCACGTTGTCATGAGGGTAAACAGCTGATACTCTGCAGTGTAACTTGTTACCAGTGTTTGTTGGATATTTATTATAAAATGCACTTTATCTGAAGCTAAGCTATGAGGTGCAGTAGGTTAGGTGTACAGTATTAAATGCATTTACAATATTTTTAGCATATGCATAATTTGGATGTGACCCCGTCAAAAGCCAAATTGATATTCCAGTGTTTCTATTTACTCTACAATATATTTACAGTATTTCTCACCATTCATTGTTAATTGAGCAGTCCTGCACTGGTCGCATCAGTCACTTGTGAGGATCTAATGGGAAAAGGCAGTGGCTAGCAATGTAAATAAATTAATGCATATAAATACATACATCTCTTGCTCTTAAAAATATGGAAATACCAGCAGAATATTACTTTAAGCTGATGTTGAACTATTTAGTATATACAGTATACACAGATCAGCCATAACGTTACCGTCAGCCATAATGCCCAATATTGTGTGTATTCTCCTTGTGCTGCCTGGGCAGATCTGTCCCCTTGGGACATGACTCCACAAGACCTCTGTAGGTGTGCTGTGGCGTCTGGCACCAGATTCTTTTGGTGCTGTGGGTTGTAGGGTGGGGTGTCCGTGAATCAGACTTTATTTGTCCAGAGCATCTCATGAGGGCTCGGTTGGAATTGGGATGTGGGGCGTTTGGAGGCGGGTCAGTGTCTTTGGAGTCTTTGCCTGCTGGACGCTGTGTGTGGTGAGCTGTGGTGCACTCTTTGTTTTTGTGCCTTTCTATCGTGGTCAGTATTAACTTTTCCAGCGGTTTATGCTGCATTCTCATCTCTGTGCGATTGGATTGGAGGGGCTGGCTTTTGGTCCCTACTGGTACTGTATAAATGAGCCTTGGGTGCCTGTGATCCTATCGTCAGTTTATATGGCATGGGCGTAAATCTCATTTAACAGTAGGGGGGGACAATAAATATAAAATTTCTCATGAGCAATTTTTTGAAGG
>JAQMYK010000001.1:24197036-24223529 GCA_030014345.1 Clarias buthupogon
GATGGAGACGGACAAAACAGATGCCAGTGATGCAGACACAGCTGAAAGTGAAATGCCAACAAATTCTTATGAAGCAAGCCCCGGTCATATTTAAGCGACCACTTTGATTTCAAGCACAACAAAGGGAACTGATTTATTATGCAAGTGTGTTCCACCCCCCATCCCACTCCAGTTGTTAAAAAAAAAAAAAAGTAACTCAGTAACTTTTACACTGAGTAAATTTTTAATGAGCTACTTTTTACTGTTACTTGAGTAGATTTTTATAAGGGTAACTTTACTTGTACTTCAGTAAAAGTTCACTAAACTACCTGTACTTTTACTTAAGTACAGAATTTTATTACTCTTTCCACCTCTGGTTGCTTCTCAGCCAAGGGAGTTGACTCACTCACAATTTTGCCTTGGTACAAAAACATCCTCTGAGAGCAACTTTTCCTGACCACCCAAGAACGCTTGGTGACGAACAATGCCTTTTGCTGCTTAATGGAACACCTTGACATAAGGCAAGAAGTGATAACTAAGTAGCTCAGGAAGAAAACTTTGACATTTTGGATCCATGGCCTAGAAACTCCCCAGTCCTTAATGCCATTGAGAACTTTTGCTCAGTCCTCAAGAGGTGGGTGGACAAACAAAAACCCACAAATTGTGGCAAACTCCAAGCATTGATTTTGTAAGAATGGGCTGCCATCACTCAGGATGTGGCCCAGAAGTTGATTGACAGCATGCCAGGGCGAATTGCAGCTGTCTTTAAACATAGAAGGGGCAAATTTGGTCCCTTTGCATAAACTTAATGTAATTGTCAAAGAAGAAAAAAAGCCCTTGAGACTTATGAAATGTTTGTAATTATACTTCAGTGTACCATAGTAACATCTGACAAAAAGATCTAGAAACACTGAAGCTGCAGATTTTGTGAAAATTAATATTTGTTTCATTCTTCACACGTTTGTAGTCATGTGTATACTGTAGATGTTCGTTTGTAGGAATGTAAGTACCGCTCAATATGCTCCTAGTGTGTTGTGATTTTATTTTTTAAAACATATATTAAATGTTTATTTAAATGTCAATGTATGTTCCCCGTGTTTTCTGAGGAAATCTTTTCGGTTTTTAAAGACGCTAAAGCAGATAAACCTAATTGCCAAGCGCTTCTGCTCCACCCGCTGGCGCGCGCCGCCTCTAGCTGAAACACATGCACGCACGCGCGCGCACACACACGCGCGCTCCGAGCATGCCGCGCAGACATACACCGCGCTGCGAGGGAGCCAGCGTTATGTAGACCTTCCATGAGCCACTCGGACTTTGGCAGTGAAGGCGGATGGTGTGAGCGGAGAGGCGCGCTGAAGAGGCGGCCATGTTGGTGCTCGGGGTTCTGGCCGGGTTCTGCCTCTGCAGCGCGGCCGCCTCCGGATACGGAAGATGGACGAAGAACTTTGACCCCAGCTCAAATGAAGTGGACAAGCCCGGCTCGCAGCCGCACATCGTTTTCGTCATGGTGGACGACCAGGGCTTCAGGGACGTCGGGTATCACGGGTCCGAAATCAAGACGCCGACACTGGACTGGCTCGCGGCGAACGGGGTGAAGCTGGAGAATTACTACGTGCAGCCGCTGTGCAGTCCATCCCGGAGTCAGCTCATGACCGGCAGGTGAGCAAATACTCATGTCTGCTCATGCATCATGACCTGCATGCTGTAGAACGCGATATGCATGATGACAGCTCATCTGTAGATGCTCGGACGCTTCCCTCTGCACCTGTACAAGTAAAAGTAAACCATAGCACACATCACTTTATTAGTTTATTGCAACGTGCTGGTGCTTCGTGGATAAAACACACAGATCTGCAAAAAAAAAAAATCATGCTCTCTTGCACTCTTCAGTAAAGCACTCAATTCCACTCTATAGCATGTACATTTTACCCTTGTTTGCACTATAGTACTCAAAAGTTCACCACAATCCATCCATCTATCTAGGAACCTCTGTAGTCCAACTAGGGACCTTGGAGCCCAATGGTGAAAATAGTATTTATTCCCATTTTTACGATTGTGGTAGGACCTGCGGTCAACATTCAAACACTCCTTCACACACTAAGGGTAACACCAGTGAGCCTAATCTGCATGTTTTAGGACCGCGGGAGGAAACCAGAGTACCCGGAGGAAACCCACCAAGCACAGGGTGAACATGCAAACACCATGCACACAGACCCTGAGACAGGAATCAAACTATAAAGTCCTAAATGCTGCATTATAATCCTAAAACTTACAATAAAGTGTGTATATTTTACACCAAAGGTCATAATTTCTGATCTACAGGACCTAAATCTATCACTAAAATTAATCTCAGGGTATTCATTTTTGCAATAAAGAACTAAATTCTGAAATGAAACAGTACATGCTGTAGGAATGCAAAGCAGTCTGTTTCTCACATAGCTCACACGTAATGTTACAGGTGTTCTTCATCTCCATAGAATCTACAAAAGTGCTGTCATTTGTACTGTCGTAATTAATTCATTTCATATTACATCTGCATGCCTGCATCCTGGCTATTATACACTTTGCTTGTTTAACATCACAAAACATAAGAGAAATGTTGGGCAACATGCCACAATACGAACCATGCAATGCACCATGTATGCCATCATGCATGCCACTCTGTAGAGAACGCACAGACATGATAGAAGACCTTTATAATGAAATTCTGCATTTTAATGAAAATCAGCTCAACTATTTATTCATTATTCAGCGCACTTTTCCAAGCTTGTGTGCCTTCAGGTCAGATGCATTCATTAAGAAAGGGATAAAACATGACTGGCTGTGCTGTTATAGGAAAATAATCCACCAGGGGGTGGTGTGATGTGGTCTGAATTGTTTTATTTCTGTCATACTACAGCAGTTTGAAAGGTATTTAATTTTACAGTTTAATAATGAACAATAAATAATATTTGTAACCATTTATACACAATCAGGCAATTAGAGTAATCACTTTATCAAGGATAAAGTGCATGCACTCCCTTATTTATATACACACAATTAGTTCCAGTTTATTAAATTTTTTTTTTATGAGGTTGGAAACCCACATGGATAACATAAGATAAGATATACTTAAACAGGACATGAACAGAAACTCCACACAGCCACTATAACTGTTTATAATTACAGTTAATGTTATGGAGTGTCCATGAGACAAGTTAGTTCTTGTTATCACTTATGTTCTAACAGACGTAAACTGTTCCCTCCCCAGCCCCCTTTTTTCCCTCCCTCTCCTGAAGTCTGTCACGGTACCCGAAAGCACATAGTCCTCTGTCCTTACCACACACTTACACCCGAGGCTCTTTACATGCAAATAAATGTCTCCACAGAAATCTTAAACAAGTATATGTTTTACCCTAACATCTTTTTTTAAATGCATTTACTCCAAGGCTTAGATTATGCGAAACAGTCTTCGTACAAGTCTCTGTGAATTAGTTCTTACAATTGATGTTATAATGTATTAATAATAACATATAGTTTGAATTACAGCCAGCAATATTGAACATGAGTTTGTGGGTCTAGAAAATGTATCAAAAGCGTCTGATCCATCAGATCGGAAAGTTTGACTTTTTTTGGAGAAGAATGATTGAGTGAATTCTTTAAAACCCTTCACAGGACAGGAGCTTTGCCAGGCTCCTGCTTTGAAGGTAATGAAAAAGAGGCTCCACTTTCACAATTCTTAAGAGCTACAGAAAACCTAGCAGGGTCTAGTGCCCATGTTGAAAGCTCTTGTGACTTTAATAAAGTCTCCTCTTAGATAAAAGAAAGTAAAGAGGCTGCAGGGTACAAGATATTTGGAATAAGGGGTGCCATTGTTTGGGTGTGTTTGCTTGCTATTCAGGATTATTTGTAGAGATCTTTGCATCATGAACCAACAAGCAATCTTATTTATATGCCTAATAAATCAAGGCAGAATGACTAGGAGGATAAACTGTGGTGTTGACACAGGATCATAAGGTAGTCAAGCGACATTGCCCACAATGTCAGAAACCATGAAGGACATGGCTGTGAAAGAAGTTTAAAACCAAAAACCTAATAACTTTCATCACAAAATATATTTTGGATAATATTTTCTAAAGATCAATAGCAAATCATTCACAGTGAATATTTTCTTTTAAGCCTTAAATCAAGAAATGTGAAATGTCTCAGAATGTGATGTCTGTCTGACTGCAGTAAAAGGACAAGAAATGAGAGCTGTACCTCACCAGAAGAATTAGAGCCGCTCAATGAATAGAAGGATTAAACATAGTTGTCATCTACTTGACCTAAATTATAAAGCGCTTGTAGATCTGACATGGCAGAGGTTGAAAATTGCTGACATACCTAAGAGGGTCTTTCACCTTGTCTGATGAAGTACCAGTATGTGCAAGGTGGTGGGATCATAAATCAGATTATAATGGATGGGCCAAAGAAGTCAGTTCAAACCTTTGCAGCTAAGCTGGGAATTTCTTTCTTGTTAGGCTCTTGGTGATTAATGTACATGTTGACAAGAGATTTCAGTTTCTGTCACGATTAAGTCTTGATTAATTTGATCTATACTGTGCATAATGGCAAAACTGTAAGAAAATCCTTTTCGCATGTGCCGTGGTCTCCAAGACTCCCTTTCGAAGCCAAGTCCACACTTGACAACCTGCCCATACCAGTCAAATGACATTAAAGTAGCCTACCTTGCCAAAAAAGAGTCACACACTCCAAGATTTAATTTTACTTTAGCTTTGATCACGGTGCACAGTGTGGTGGCCAGTTCATGTGTGAAAGTGATTCCTCATGTTCCCAGAACCACACATTCACAATTTGGAGCCTGAATCATTCAGGGCATCAGCTGATTTAATTTTATTTCCACATAACATTGCTAAGACTAGACCTGACCAACTCCAAAGCATGAATTCTTCATGAAACTCGAACAGAGTTGTCCGAACATGTTCCAGCATAGCAGTGTCCCTGTGCACCAAGATGCAAGATGGAGTGGAAGAACTTAGGAGGACAAGACCCTGACCTACACTAAACTGAACACCCTTGGAATGAACTGGGACGTTGATTGCACACCAAACCTCTTTGCCTGACATTGGTGCCTGACCTCACTAATACTTTTGTATCGGAGTGCACAAAGACAAAAAAGGGTGGAAAGCCTTCCCAGAGATGTTGTAGCAGCAGAAAGGGGGCTAAATCCATCTGGTTTTGCAGTGGAATGGTTGACAACCACATATGGGTGTGATGGTCAGGTGTCCACATACTTTTGGCCGTACAGTTTATTATCTGTATTTAAATGGCATGCACAAATTTTGTGAAATTTTGTCTATAGAACACAATGAAAAAGTAGTAATAAATGAAGACAAACAAAAAACGTTAATTTTAGACACCCTTGGTAATTTATGAATGGTTGGCATTTATCAACATACACACAAAGAAAACCAAAGGCCCATTCTCTCTAGAGACAGTCGTGATCTATAATTTTTTTTTTCAGCTTAAATGATGACATGGTTGTATTACATTTATATGTTGCTAGTCTTTCGGCTGCTCCCGGCAAGGGGTCGCCACAGCGGAATATCCAGTCCGCACAACAACTTGGCACAGGTTTTACGCCGGATGCCCTTCCTGACGCAACCCTCCCATTTTATCCGGGCTTGGGACCGGCACTTGGCTGGGGGGCACTGGCTGGAATTGAACCCAGGCCTTCCGCATGGCAGGTGAAACACCTACCACTGAGCCACCATTTATATACATTTATTAATTTGGAATTCTGATAACATTATGCAGTGTGTTTGCAGTTTTGCTATAGTGGCACCATTATTAATAATTAAATATTATTGAAATAATTCAGTCAACCAGACTCAAAAGCAAAACACTAACATGTCTTAGTTTTTAATTTGTGGAACAATCTAGTACATTAGGTCACGTTGTTCATGCAAAACGAATATGGAGAAGATTAAAAAAGGAGTAACCAGGCAGAATGAATGATCTTTTAGGGAAGACTTAGAAACTAGAAGAAGGTGTGACTGAACAAGGGAAAGACTGAGAGAGCAGCTTGTGTTGATTCGGGGTCTGTATGTGATTAAGTGTAGAGTGGAGTTTTATGTGTTTATTTAGACCATATGTAGGCGGAACAGTGTTGTGAGGATGAACACAGGGCTGGTGAAGCTCCCAGCACCGATTGGGTAAGGAACTGCAGAGTCAGTGGTTGTGGTGGTCAGAAGACACATGTCTTGTGGATTACTTTGATTGCATACAAGGGGAGACTTTGGTTTTAATGGGTGTGTGAAAGGTTGGAAGTATGCTCCAGTGGTTACGTCAACACGCCGGCGGGACATCGCGATTGGCGACCCTGACAGGATTTTGACAGCAGCTTTTAGCAGTTGAGCGTTTGGACCGCTTTCCACTTGTCTGTGGTGACTCCGACCACAGTTATTACTCCATAAAAATAACGATTAACTATAAAATGTATTCACTTTTACCTTAGCTCAGTATTTTTTTCTCTTTAAATACACAGATTTATCTGATGAAGCTATATTGAATCTACAGCTATACCGCTCAGTGACCTTCAAGTTTTACCGCAGACATTGTGAATTAGAGCTTAGAACAGTATCAAGCTTACAGTATATGTCTGCTGACCTGTTTAGCTTATATAAAGCATCAGAATTAAGTTTGTTCAGACTGTATAAACCTTCTTTTTCTTAAATTTAGTAACACACATTAAAGGGGTGGGTCAGGGGTAGCTCATTGGTTAAGACTACGGTTTGGACGGTCCCAGGTTCAAACCCCACGATCACCAAGGCCCTTAACTTAACCCTCAACTACTCAGATGTACTGTATAATGAGATCAAAATGTCGCTCTGGATAAGGACGTCTGCCAAATACTTAAATGTAAATTTAATAAAGCTGTTACTACAATCCTACAGTGTGATCCACGAATGGACAGTTAAAAAACAAGAGAATCTAAATTAATGAGCTAATATGAAGGGAAACAGTAATCTTAGTATTTATTAACTAAGGCTACTGACTGGATGTTCATTGAACATACTTGATGATCGGTTGATTTCCTGTGAATTTCAATGATCAATTTTGAAAAATAGCAAAAACATGAAAAATTCCTAAAACATGCCATGTTGCATTTTTTTTTTTTTTTTTTGGTGCCTAGAAACACACACAAAGTTTGAGGAACACTCAAGCATGCTCACAGCATGGTTGTGTAAAATGGCAGAAGATGTATCTCACAATTTCCCTGGTAAACAGTTAGGAAAAGTTTTAGGAAAAGTTATATAAATAAACCACCAAAAAAGGATGAAGAAAAATGGGGGGGAAATCAAATTTCAGGAAAACAATGAGTGTAAGAAGCATTGTACTTTAAGGTTAAATTAATTCTAAATTAATAATTGATTGGTTTCCCTAAACTGATGATCAATTATGGAATGGGTATTGACTGTGTTCACGTTACCAGCCTGAAGTGATTTTGTATGGCTGATCAGATCTGAGTCACTCCAGTATGCAGTCTTAGATTAGGTACTTACAGTATCTGTTACACACACATGCGACTCGGACGAAGACGTCAGATCAGAATTCATGCGACTTTCTGCCTCTGTGCATGTGTAGAGCGCTGACATCATCAGTCAGCAGTGCTAGCAATAGCTGCTAAAATGGTAAAAGCGAAGCATCTGACTTTCTTCCTTTCAACTGGCAATCCATTGTAGTGACGTATTAGTGTGTGTAAATGTTTTTGGCCAGGAATTGTATATGGTTTATAGCGAGTGAGCATTGTTATCATCTGAGAAAACTGGAAAAAGCTGTTAAAATGAAGCAGCTATTAAGATGCAGTATATGCAGGAATATATTTAAAATGCCAAAAGATTGACAAAAAAGGCATTACATGTTTTCAAAGAACTTTTATTGGATGTTTTGCTTAACAAACATGAACTGCAATTAAAAGTGTAATTAATGTTTCTAGTACACAAAAATCAAGTGTTCTAAGGGAGTCAGTACAGTATTCCATTGCTCACACTGTCTCTGTGAAAAAATAGTCTGTAAATATATTTTAGAAAGGCATTTACAGTCACAACAAGTAGTGTTCTGTCTCCCTGGCTTGATACTGAGTTTTGATGGTATGGCTAAGATAAATTAGCCCTATATATAAATGTCTTTGTGTGAATTGTGCCCTGCAATGGAACGGCATCTCATCTAGCTTATATTCAAACCTTATGTCTAATGTTCTTAAGTTCCTAAGGGTCTGGATATCACTCAACACTGACCAAGATGAAATGGTTAAAGAAGATGAATGAATGAAGGTTCTCTACCACCTTAAGACTTCTTTGGGATTTAACCATATTCTCCCAGAGCCTCTCAAGGTTGCTTAGTTTGGATGGGGAAGGTCACCGATCCATTAATTCCGTAAGAGATGCTAAAATCTACACAGGGCCACTGAAGGACATTCATAAACTTGTGCCAAAGTTATCTTGGCTGAATGACTTGATTCAGTGTTTTATTAGACAGTAAACCATTGCTCCGTGCTGAGGTCCTGGGTACCCTTTCCCTCATTTCTGTTCGTCCCTGCTGCGTTGTTGGAAAACATCCCTATAAAATGGTGCTACTCATTTTTAGCAAAGCAACACTCTACCAAAAGGTTCTTATATTGCCAAAAAGTATATTTTTCATATAGAGAGAACGAGAGGGAGAGGGGGAGATGGATAGATCTGCATTTCCCATTCCCACACACTTGAAACTTGTTTTTTATTTTACAGCACATTTTCAAAATTGCAGGAAGGGCAGGGTGCTGTTGGTATTCCCTTGAGAATATAGTAGCACTTCCAGATCTCCAAAGCTGTTTACATGTTTTTTCTTTTATTGGTTGCATGCCTACAATCACGCCACAAAGACTACTGACAATTCTACTGATGTCTTAGCTTATGGTATTTTGCTCTGATGTGCACATCAGCTGTAGGTCATTATAAAGATGTGTTGTCACAGTATAAAAATTTTGGTTTCAATACCGATACCATCACTAATTTCGATACCTTTCAGTAACTTCCCCCGGAGCCAGAGGCACTAGACAAACAACTTTTATAGTTGAGAAAATAGTTAGAAAAATCTGGTGATAAATGTGCTATGTTTTTGAGATACCACAAATCATTTTGATAAGACTGATTGCATACATAATAATTTAGGACCAAATTAAGTCATATTGTCGAAGATATTACAGCTGTGCTGATATCCATTCAACAGCATGACCGCAAATGTGATCGTACTTTCATCAACAGTTCTAAAAATGACATTTATTATCACCAGATCATGATTTATTTGTTTATTTAACCAGCCAACACGTATCCTTCCATGACTTGTGGAACTAGTATTGAGCTGGCGACTGGCAGTTAGTTTGATTAACGGGGGTGAAAGTAGTTTCAAATGATTACCAGTACTCTGTAGCCAAAAGGTGGGAAGAATAAACTATGGAGGTGGTGGACAGTCCTGAGAAACTTAGAAGAATAACTTTATATTTCCACTTATTTCACTTAAGAATATCAGTCAGAATCCCAAAGAGCGTAAAATCTAAAGCTTGTACTCTATGTAGAGTGTCACCTCTACAAGTATTGCCTTTGATAACGTGTTCGAGTGGGATTTGGGATTCAGTCTTTTGTTAGAAGCTAGTTAGCTTTGTAGGTCAGTTCACCTTAGCCGTGAACTGAATGACCCAGACGGTGCAGAGGCACTTCAGAATGACAGAGACGCAATTAATAATGAGAGTGTTTTTTACGATGATATAACATGGTTCAGATTCTGTGACTGGCTTTAAACGTGGGTTTTGACAAGCAGCTGCTCTCCGCCCATTCCAGTGGTGCAGACTATACCGACCAACTGGCAATCAACAGTTAGTGTAAATCTTCAAGTCCAGTCTGTGAACTAAATTAAAGTGCTCTAACCCTGCTTGTGTGGACTCAGTGATTCCTGGAGCTCATGTTACAGTTTCTTTTCACACTATGTTACATATAAGTGACACAAGTCAGAGCTGTGCTTAAAGAAACAGATTCCTTTTAGCCAGATCAAATAGACATTGCTATAGTTAAAGTATTGAATATTTCAACATGCTGGTATACACACTTTACAATACAACACTCTTTTACAGAGAGATAGAGATAGAGAGAGAGAGAGAGAGAGAGAGAGCGCTATGCTCCTCCAGTCAACTTTAATAATGCCATTTAGCAAAATGTTTAGGTGTGTATCAAAAAGTAATTAAGTAGATCGTTTAGTTTCATTAATGTTAGAGTAAAATTAAATTAATTAGGTAAAACATTAAGAGATTCACGCATATTTTTCCCATGAACTGACTTTCCCAAGAACGTATTCATGATTATGATAAGAAAAGCTGAAATAACAATAGGAGCTGTTCTCCTTAAAACTCCTTTTACTGCCAAGTGTCTCAGTGTTTCAGAGCCTGTACAAGCTGAGTATCCAGGAGACAGTTTACATATTTTTTGTCATCATCACTCCAAGCCATACTGTTTTAGTTTAAGCTTATCTATATGTGCTTACTGTATGGACAGTTTAGAGCCAAGCAAAAAATGAGTCAAGTGTGTTGGCAGGGTTTCTAATATAGCAGTCCAAGTTTGAACACATTCGTGGCAAAGATGTGTTTTTGTAGCTTAAAGTGTAAGAAATCTTTGTGGACAGGTCTACGTGTAGCCACAGACATGCAACTTTTCAGTGTTATCTCTCTATTCAATTCAATTCAATTCAATTCAATTTTATTTATATAGCGCTTTTAACAATGGTCATTGTCTCAAAGCAGCTTCACAAAAATGAAAGAAAATTTTTTAGAAAAGAAAATATATGTCTTATGTTTTAAAAGGTTAAATAATAGGGACTCACCACTCACCACCCGATACGATATTATCACGACACCTACACGTAGGTGCCGATTCAATAAAAAAATCATGATTTTATAATTACAGTGCAACCTTGGATTGCGAGCATAATTCGTTCTGGAAGCGTGCTTGCTCATATATCGAAACACTAAATCAAAGCGAATTTTCTCATAAGGAATAACGGAAACTCAGATTACCTGTTCCACAACCCAAAAAAATAAATACATAAAAGTTATTTATACAAAATATAGAGTAAAAATAAAACAAATTAACCTGTACTTTACCTGTGAAAAAAGTAAGAATAAAAGTAAGAAAGTGTTTCCATTAGTGTTTGTGCGCGCACGCGCTGTGTATGTGTGTACGTGACGCTCGGCGTCAAAACAAGAAGCGCATGAGTGCTGGGTGTTGCTCATAAGGCTTGCTCATTTTTCAAATCAAAATTTATTTAAATTTTTTGCTCGTCTTGTGGAACGCTTGCAAACCGGGTTACTCGCAATCCGAGGTTCCACTGAATAATGAGTTCTTTTAAATATCCGGATTAGATATTACATTTCCCCCGATTTTTCTTACAATTTTAAACCTTTAAAAAAGTTATTCGGCCTATTCATTACAACATTAGTTTTCTCACGTAAAAAGCAAGTGCAGCACTCAAACAATACAAAATAACTTTATACATACTGAATGTGTAAAGTTGGGTTGGAGACTAATTCTTTCGCAGAGTTTGAAGAAAAAGGCAGATCGGAGGCTTTTAAGATACGTAATATTTGATAATGCAGTGCCACTTTGTTGAGCTTCTGCGCTCAGTACAGAATCAGTTATATCTAAGGCTGATCAGCTGATCACCAATCGAAGTGAAAACCAGTTCTGGTCGACTAGTTAATCTCTATTATAAATGTAAAAGTACATATTTTTTAATTATTAATATTATTTAGGAGTTTTCCCCATCTCTATTAAATAAATAAGACCTTAAATGCACCAATTCTAAATAACATTTCATATACAGCGATCAGCCATAGCTGCCGCTAGGTTATCTGCATAACACTGATCACTAACTATACAACAGCAAACTGGTGACGGAATCGTAGGCTCTCAAATCTCACGCATGCACGTGGGGGCCAAAGGCCAGTCCAATCCTACAGAACAGCCAATGCATCACAAATTGGCAAAAAAAGTGAATGCTGGCCACGATAGAAAGGTACTAGATCACCCAGTGCACCACAGCCCACAATGTCCAGTAGGCAAAGGATCCAAGGCCTCTGACCCCCATCTCCAAACTCTTCAGATCCCAATCTGTTTGGGCATCCATGGGATGCACCGGATAAACAAGTCCAATTCAATGAAGCCCCACCACACAACCCACCCAAAGAATCTGCTGCCAATGTTATGATGCCAGACACCACAGCACATTCCAGAGGCCCAAAGGAGTCACATAGGGGTGGCACGAAGGGAACCCAAAACCTGGTTGGTTATAATGTATAACGGTTTTAATGTTATGTCCGATTATAGTAGAGTAGAGTTCAGTTGCACAGCTCGGCCATGCACCACTCCCAAACATTCCTTATTCTCTACAAAGCGTATGGTACAGGGAATCTATAAATTAACTGAACAGTGGGAAGGAGGCCAGCACAGCTGTGTGTCTGTACTGTATGTGTGTGAGAGAGTGAAACAGGGATGTTTGCACAGTAAAAGAACAGAAACCCTTTACTTGTGTCTTGACAGATTCATAGTTTGTGTGGCCTTAAGAATACATTATTAAATGAAAAGTAATATCTGAGGTCGAATTGGCACCTATCAGCGAGTTTAAACTTACATTCCTCACTCTTCTAACTAAACACCTTTCCTGTGAGTTTCACTGTAGTTACTGAATAATTTACTCTGAGATACAGTAAATACCTTAAATACTTTAAGGGGTTAAACTGGGAAGAGTGTTATCTACTTGTTACTGAGCTGACACACAGAGGCGAGAGGAAATTTAACAGGAACAAAGAGAATCAAAGGAAAGAGAAGTGACTCTAACAGCATACTACAAACTACGTCGTAAAAACAGTTTAAGTAGGATTTAAAAATGTACTTTATTCTGATTTTATCCCTACGATACCTATAGACAGCAGGGTAAGCAGATGTCTGATTTTCAACCAGATGTTAGCTGTTATTCAGCTGATACAGTTGACTGCATGTTGAAGTAGATAAAGTGCAGCTCTAGATTTATCATGATTTTTTTTCTCTCTCTCTTTCTCTCTCTCTCTCTTTCTCTCTCTCTCTCTAACTCAATCTCACACCCCAAAATACATATACACACATAGTATTATAGGGTATTTTATATATAGGGTATGTTATATATAGGGTGTATATATATCGTGTTTACGATGCGCTATATATATATACACAGTACAGGCCAAAAGTTTGGACACACCTTCACTCATTCAATGTGTTTTCTTTATTTTCATGACTTTGTTGGCCCCTTTGCATTCACTGTGCGGTCCAGCTCACCCCAAACCATCTCGATTGGGTTCAGGTCCGGTGACTGTGGAGACCTTTTTTTGTTAAGTACATGACTCCACATGTGTTCGTTCATAGTTTTGATGCCTTCAGTGAGAATCTACCAATGTAAATGGTCATGAAAATAAAGAGAACACATTGACAGATAGATGAGAGGGTGTGTCCAAACTTTTGGCCTGTACTGTATATATAAATATATAGCGCAATCGTAAACACCTCAACAAGCAAAACTCTCCTAATCACTCAATCAAGCAAAACAGCTGCTTGAATCAGAGTGAGAGACTTTGTGCAGGTGGCTGTTATGGCCACTTCGTGAAGGATGCGACAGTCAGGTTTAACGTGATAGGATTCACACCTGAAGAGAATGTGGATAATTACTGACTGTGTGTTGATGAGTCCAGTTTTTATTTTCAGTTTCCCTTAAACCAACTCTTAAGGTTAAATTCACACACAGACACACACACACACACACATACACACGCGTGCCTTATTGCTAGCTTTGGAGCTCTGCACACACATTCTCTCTCTCCCTCTCTCTCTCTCTCACACAAACTCACAGATACAAATACAGTGGAACCTTGGATTGTGAGTAACTTGGTCTGCGGGTGTTTTGCAAAACGAGCAAAATTTGTAAATAAATTTTAACTTAATAAACGAGCAAGATCTTGACATACAAGCAGCATGCATGCGCTTTGTCTGTCGAGCATCACGTGATCACAACTGAACCAATGGTTTTTCTTTCTTGTGCACTGCTGGATTGTGGGTAATCTTCTCCCATGCTGAGTCTTAGTGCGCGTGGATCATTCATATAGTCAATATCTGTGTGTGTATACTGTTTATTATAACTTTGTGACCACATGTGTGTGTGCGCACTTAAAAGTAAAAGCATTAGAGAAGTTTCTTATTAAAGATCCCGTTTCCAGAGAGTCAGTGATTCTGTTAGTGTGTTTGTGTGTGTGTGTGTACGTGTGTGTGTTAGTTACCACATGCACAAAACAACCTCAAGCTAAATTTGAGAAAGCTGTTTGTTTCAATAACCTATAGATGATTAAGTTATTAAAATAATCGTTACTTGCAGCCTTAACGGAATGCAGTGGTGGGAATGAGCTGTGCTTTGGCAATAGTTACAGTAATTTGAGACAAATGTCTATCTATAGCTGATTTAATTTTCTATTAAGCTTTAAACTCTAAGTGCCTTGAAGTTATTAATGTTGTCTCACAGCTCACAGCTCACAGCTCCAGTGTTAATCCTGAGCTCGTCTTACTGTCCATGAGGAGATGTTGTTGCATGTTCTTCCTGTAAGTGTTTGGCTTTCTTTCAGATTCTCCAGCTTCTTCTGACCTCCCGAAAGCATGCTGGGTGGATTGGCTACTCGTAATTGGCCCTAGGACTGAGTGTGTTTGTATGTGTGTGTGTGTGTGTGTGTGTGTGTGTGTGTGTGTGTGTGTGTGTGAGTGTTGTGCTGTTTTAGTGCCCAGGGTGTCTTCACACGTTGTGTCTTTCTTTCTGACCAGGATAACTGAAGAGAGATAAATGAATGAATGAATTAAAGACCTATGGACTGTCATTCCAAATGCATGACCGTTTGCATTTGGAATGTTCGATATCTGTGACAGAGATATACTTTACTGAGCACCTGCCTGAGCCCCTTTGCCCCTTCTCAGCAACCTTACTAGTCACTCTGCAGATCTCACTACAGTATGCAATGCTTGTGCATGTGATGATTACTGTTTGTGTTTTAGCACCAGCATAGACACTAGAAGATTGTGAATTTATACTTCAACCTGCACACCCTTCACAAACAACTAGAGCACATATTCCACCCCCTGCCTGATGAAAGGATGCTTGTTTGCTTGGCACTGAAAGACAAGAGGAGGGGGTGATGGAGAGAGATGGAGAGATGACAGAGATGAAGGGAAAGGAGAGTAGTTGGGAAAATAATGAGCTGAGCCTGGTAGTCTGGGCACTCAGAAAAGCAGACAAGAGGCACCAATACTTTCCCTCTCAGTGTTTTTTAAAAGGGAAGGTATAACAATTGCTCAAGTCATTTTCCAGCTTCATGCTAAATAATTCAGTTTTACCTACGATAGCTCACCACCTGGAAAATCATGCTTATGAATTTGTGATAATTAAGTCTGACACGCCATAATTATATCATTGTTATAGTAAATGTATTTATATTTCATGAAGGACCTTATGAGAAAGTTTAACCAGTATGTAAAGTATGTAACTATGCAACTTTAATACTGTTCGTCACATTTGCTTTGGTAATTCCTAATTTAGGTAATGTACAATGTTGGGTAAGAATAGTTTTACCCCTGCATTTGGATTTGTGTTTGTCTTTTATATTTATCATGATTTAACTTCTGACAACTATGAGGCCAGGTGTACCATTAGTTAGTTTTGTTTTAGTTAATTGGTTATAATTATGTTAGTAATTATGAACAACTTGTGATAATATGTTTTCATTAGGGGTGTAACGGTACACAAAAGAACATAGTGTACACTTGGTTTTAAAGTACATATTTGGCATATTGAAGTGGAATAAAAAAGAGTTTTCATCCTTTTACAGTCTTCTAAAAAGTAGCAGGCTGGTTATAATTTTTCAAACATGTAAGGAATGCAAATAAAGGCGCATTCTTTAAAAAACAAAAAAAACAATGTCTATGTATTTGTGCAAGAATAGTAACAGTATTATCTATAGTAAATAACGCAAACAGTGGTTCTTTTAAATTAGGTATATATAAAGGAAATGTTTAAAAACATGATTTAAATGATTGCGGTAGATTTATTTAGACAATAACTATTTCTTCACTATAACTTAGTGAGCCGATCATTCTCGAACTACAGTAAGTACATGGGGAGCATGTATTTTTGTGACTCACCCTATTGTTCAAAAGTTCACACCATCAGGAATAAACAAAGTAAAAAGTAAAAGTAAAAATGAGTTTTAGATTAATCAACATACAGACGTTTGTTTGTTAAATCTAAAAGACTGACCATACAGTCTGCTGTTGCAACGGAAATGAAGTTTTATCTACTCAGACCAAGAACAGGATGCATGTCTAAGTTATTACTTTATTTCATAATGTTTCATTATAGTTAAAACTTCATTTCCGTTGTAATTAACAACAATTGCGCAAAAGGTGTGCAAAGCTGAGCTACTTGAGTGCTGCGCTCCTGGAGGGCTGTGATTGGTTGAATGGTGAGGTCACATCTGATTGGCTAAAGAGTAGGAGTGACCAATGTTGGTGCCAGCAAAGTCTCAAAAATACACACACACAAATCCAGGGATATTCACACAAGAAACACGATTTTCACATTCAAAGTCCATGATACACTCATGAATTTTAAACATTCAAAAACTTTTTACACAGTTGTACATCTGTAAATTGTGTTTTGCATTTGTGAAACGTATATTATGAATATATATATATGTATATATATTTATATATATATATTGTGCATGTAAGTTGTTTTTTTTGTGAATATATTTTTTTTGTTTTTTGTGAATTGGGATACTTTTGGGATACTCGTGTCTTTTGTGTGAATTATTAATGAGACTATTTTGCTTCCATACTAGTTTTGGTAAAAAGTAACAACACTTTAACATAATGAAACATGAAACCTTGCGATTATATGTAATCTTGTAAAATAACTGTTTATTTGTGTCCGGCTGTTCTTCTAGCCCTACGTACATCACATGTTGATGCTGATGTCAAGGCATATTGGTTGATGAACTAAAATCTCTGTCTAGAACAAAGCATATTTTCAAAAAAATTGTGTAAGCATCTGAACTGAATCTCTACACAGAGTAGTTATTAGCTTATAATAGAATCCAGGCCCTTGCAACATGGCATATATGTTGGGGTATAAAATCACCTCACAAAAGTGGCTTATGTTGTAATTTGGTTGTAATGATGTTGCGATGGTGTTCATAGTCGGGACAACATTGTTTAACATGACTTTAATAAAATGACATTGAGATATCGTTGAATGAATGATCCAAACACAACACCTCAAAGATAACCTCAAAAATATGAATGAAATGAATCTCAAAACAATGAACTGTTAAGCTGTATTTATTGTACTGAAGTTTCAAACAGCATTTTGAATTCCAGTCAGAGATTGGATGGAGACGACAGCTTCCAGCACACATGTAAATGTAAATGTGTCTCATGTCGCATCTCTTAGTATTGTTGGAAATATTACCATGAGGTGCATCTTAGCTCCCAAATTACTGTTTTCTAATGTAGTGTTTATGTAACTCGTTCTTAGGTACACGCGTTTATGAGCGTCAGCAGCATGTTCCCTGGTGGTCCAGTGATTCTCGTGCTCCTACTGAGGCAACTGGAGTTCAAACCCTGCTCAGGCATAAATTTTTGCAACATTGTGTTAGGGCATTAATTTTCTTTTCATCATTTGGTAAAAATAGTTTTGATGTCATTTCATCAAAGTAATTTTATCTATCAAAACAACTTGTACTTGTACATTGTCCCAATGTCTGTAATGTTACCAATTTATATATAAAGTGTCCATTGTTTAATGTAAGACCTTGAATTAGGCTTTGTTTTTTTGTCTATGGTACGCAACAAGCCATGTACTGTGTATACACATCGAGTTCTTCCAGACAAAATCCTACATGTTTAGATGAACTTCAGAAGAAAGAGCATAATCAAATTCTATGTGTGTGTTGCGTCTCTGGCTTTCAGGCTTTACTCATGATGGCTAGCTATAACTGGTGTAAATGCTTTTATGTTATCGGTAAAGTAAAGCAGTACTTGTGCAACTTCATCTCGAAACAAAGAACGCATTGTATTAAAATTTTAATTATAATTTACTTTTATTTATTTTTACCATAGGTATCAAATCCACACTGGGCTCCAGCACTCCATAATCCGCCCCACCCAACCCAACTGCCTCCCCGTAGAAAACATCACCCTCCCCCAAAAGCTCAAGAATGCAGGATATGCTACACACATGGTTGGCAAGTGGCACCTTGGCTTCTACAAGCGTAGCTGCATGCCTACCCAGCGTGGTTTTGACACCTTTTTTGGCTCCCTTCTAGGGAGTGGTGACTACTACAGCCACTACAAATGTGACAGCCCTGGAATGTGTGGATTTGATCTGCATGAAGGCGAGGAAGCTGCATGGGAGCAAGACCGAGGCATCTATTCCACTCACATGTATACTCAAAAGGCAGTACGTATCCTAGCATCGCACAACCCCAGACAACCTATCTTCCTGTACTTGGCATACCAGGCAGTGCACTCGCCTCTGCAGGTTCCCGCTCGCTATCTGGAACGCTATAAATCCATCCCAAATCTGCAACGACGCAAGTACGCAGCCATGGTCAGCTGCTTGGACGAGGCAATGCGCAACATAACTCTTGCACTCAAACGCTATGGCTACTATGACAACACGGTTTTGGTGTACTCTTCAGATAATGGGGGTCAACCCATGGCAGGTGGCAGTAACTGGCCACTTAGAGGTAGTAAGGGAAGCTACTGGGAGGGCGGTATACGCGCAGTAGGCTTTGTGCACAGCCCACTACTTGTGAGGAGAGGTACTTGTAAGGCCCTAATCCACATTACTGACTGGTATCCAACCCTGGTAACACTTGGTGAAGGTACACTTGATGAGAATCAGAACTTGGATGGATACGACGTCTGGGAGTCGATCAGCGAAGGTCTGCCGTCTCCACGTCATGACATTCTCCACAACATAGATCCCATTTTCGCCAAAGCAAAGAATGGCTCCTGGAAGGCTGGATTTGGAATCTGGAACACGGCAGTGCAGGCAGCTCTGCGTGTCGGTGACTGGAAACTTCTGACAGGTGTTCCAGGCTACAGCGACTGGATTCCTCCTCAAACCTTTTCCAAGCAGATGTTGAGCAATCGCTGGCACAGTGAGCGTGTTCGCTGGGATCGAGGCAAGACCCTTTGGCTCTTTAACATCACAGCAGACCCCTTTGAGCGTGTAGATCTGTCGAGACGTTACCCGCACATAGTGAAAAAGATGCTGCTTAGACTCTTGCAGTACAACAAGACAGCCGTGCCGTGCCGCTACCCGGCAAAGGACTATCGGTCCAATCCTCAGTACAACGGTGGGGTCTGGGGACCTTGGTACACAGATGTTGGTGAACACGAGAATGAAAAAAATAACATTCTTTCCAATAATTTTCATAAGGTTAAAAAAGAGAAAAAAGTGAAACATAAAGGGAAGTTGAAAAGGAAAGCTGATGACTTCTTGGTTTTTCATGTGCAGTGACCTATGTTTTACTTTTAAAGACAGTGCTCAGGGACTGACAAGCAGACTTGATCTGTTTATTTGATTTTTCACTGAGAGAATTTTAGATTTAGATAAAGCTATGTCTAGTTAGATAGTTTAGAAGAAAGAAACAGGAATTGGCTGTTATGAATCTGATTCTTATGAAGAAACTTTACTTAAACACTGCTGTTTTCCAGCTTAGAATTGGACAATGTTTGTTAGAGATTTAATAAAAACAGATATATTTATTTGTAACTTTGCATTTTGCATGCTCAACCCTTCATATGTTTTATGACTAGACTAATAATAATTTTAAAATAAATCATTGATCAAACAATAAAATCAGGAAAGAACATTGTGTTCTGTGCCTGAGCAGACATATCTTAATCCCAAAAACAAAACCATGGAAACCAGTAGTTTAGCTGGTGAACCTTATGATTAATTACAATTAATATTTCACACACTTAGGATTTTACAGTAATATGTTTGTCTTTTGTCTGTTCTTTTGTGTTGTGTACTCCAGTATCGGTTAAATCCAAATGTATTGCAATAAAACAAAAAATGTGAACTGTTCATATCTTTGGTCCAATCTTGCTTCCTGTCTCACTTTATCCTGTTTAGACATGTAGCATCTGTTGGACTTGTGTGTGCTTACATTAAGGGACGTGAAAATTCACCATGTATACATTTAATCCTGCAAAGCATGATAAACATTCAGCAAAGTCATATGAATGTCTACTTGCACAAGAAATTGAACAGTTCTTTATAAAAGTAACTCATTTTGGAAAAGAACAGAGGTTGCTTAATGGGAATTTGATTCCAGCCTCACCACTTCTAATAACTGAAAATAATTCCTAAAAACAGCACTATTTTTACGTTTCTGTATGTCTGTATTTCATGACCATATGTTTTCTTTCAGATAAATGGATCGTATTAAGCAAAGAACGCAGTTAGATTTTATTAACAATGTTAAAGTTTTTAAAAATAGCATGTACTTAAGATTACAAGACATTTTACTACCACTTTACAAATGGCACATGGCATGGCACATTTTAGACCCACAACTTGATTCGTAAAAAGCATTGTTACTTGGTTACATTTAACCATGTAATTCATCCAGAAGGTCATGATTATGCATCATACAAAGCATCTGACTTTCTTCAGTAGAGACATTGGATACAATAGGAATAATGGCTCAATCAGAATAAAAATGCATCATGTAAACATCTCAGTCTGAACAGTCTGACCCGATCCGGCCCGAAACAGGATGAATTTTCAATCAGAACAAGATGGGTGGTTCAAACCTTTGATAATCTGTTCAACAGGTAAATATTACTCATGTAAAGACTTGTTCCAATTGTGTCTGAATAAATATATTTTTTCTGCTCATGTTTTCCCCACATGGGGGTAACATTAGTGCACATGACGAGTTTCTGGGAAAGAAATTTTGCTTTCAATACCCTTTGGTAAACCCGGTGAACTCTCTTCCACAAGTCTTTACTTTCATCCACTGGATCTCTGGATGAAGGAGCACTGATTGACTCTCCATTTCATACGTACAGTACTGAAAGCATCTAACCAATCATAAATGAGCCTGAATTCTTCTAACCAATCAAAGTACAGAAGGTGGAATTTACCAGAATTTTTTTTAAAATCTGACCTAACCTCAAAGTTGGAGAGAAATACTACTAAACACTTCACAGCAGACAGAACCACTTTGTTCATAAAAAGTTCTATTCTGATTAAATGCTTTCAGCATGCAAACACACCTTATCGGATCAGCATCCATATAAACAGCTTAGTGGAATCTCTGATCAGAATGATTTCAATCAGATTGAGGAAATGTGTGTAATATTTTACTTTCAAGTACTTTCCAGGACCTCTGCAGTCTGTAGGCTTTGACAGGTGAACGTGTTACATCGTGTAACTGCGGTGTGAGCAAAAATTAATGCCCCACTTGTGATTCGCACAAAAGAAGAGCAGTTTTTTTTTGTGGTCTTAGGGTGTACCTGGTGCAACATAGGTTCATAAGCCAGAACTTACAGAAGAGCATAAACAGAAGCATTTGACTAAAACTCTAATTTGAAGATAATGATTACAGGTGAGTATGGAACTGGAGTATAGAACGGAAACGTCCTCAATCACAGACCAAGAAAAAGTTAAAAAGTCAACCGTCAGCTAGAAAATTGATGCTTACAGTTTTCATTCTTGCCGTATCGGATCATTATCGGGAAAAATGTTGAACAATAAACAGTGCTTGTTACAATGAGGTGCTTATTGACCATCTGAAGGCTGAACTTCGGATTAAATCCAAGGTCAAAGTGTTCTTGCATGACAATGCATGTTTGCTCACACTGTCAACATCTTGTTTTGAGGTGTTAGACCATCCTATAGTCCTGATCTTAGTCTCTTCCTCCATCTGACTTTTACCTGTTTGTGTCCCTGAAAGCAGTATTATGAGAACGAAGATTCACTTCTTATGAAAAAATGAAGACAGCAGTGCATTCGTGGCTCACAGCTCAGCCTAAAACATTAAAATGTTAAGTTAATTAAAATAAATTCTACAGCCAGAATTAACCTACAGGGTTGTGTCATGTTATTCATTGCTGTCATCTTGTAAAATAATATGGAATAGACTCATATTCCAATATTGTTTTGCACAATTATTCCTGCTGTAAATCTTTCTCGACACATGTTAGAGTATCTCGTATTTCACCCACCTCTTAAATATACATGTGAAGTCTTCAGGCAGGCATTACTCATGGTGAGAGCTATTTCACAGGAGGACCTCCCATTCAGGTGCATCTATAAAACTGCAGAGGTTTTTTGGCTGACAGTTCGCCCTCATGAACGAAAGGTTCGCACATTTATCATCTGTTAAAAAAGCCAGATTAGTTTCAGAGGGAAAATATTCATGACAAACATGGGTGTTGGTTGCAGAGCATATGTGAAATGATGTAATGCGTCTGTTGAACTATATCTGTTCTACAAGCTCACCCATCCGCGGAACAATTGTGATCCTGATTACTAAGGAAAACCATGGCAGAGTTTTACCAACCCAACATGAAACCAGTTTTATGGGGTTGCTTTAGAGCCATCCATCACCCGCTGTGACATTTCAGATACAATCAAGTAATGCAAAACAAACCAAATGACTTTATAGAAGTAATTCATGTCTGAAGGGAATTGGTTCAAGAACACTCATTACTTTTACAAGCCTTTCTCTACTATCCATTTTCCACTTCGCCTTTAACAAAAAAAAAAAAAGGCCTATCCTTTCTCTTTGATCAAACACTTTTAAATATAAAGCCACAGCATTAACACTAAAAGAATACATCCAGTATTACATCCAAATACAAACTTACAGCCAAAAATAACCAGGAAAGACTTTTCCACAGGAAAACTCATGAGCTACGTTTGCCTCACAGCGAATCAAAGCTTGGCCACCTCCAATGGGGTAAATCATGGCAGTCCATAAAGTGAGAGTAACCAGCGTAAGTCTTTCTGGTTGGTATTCAACAGCATTACTTAATCCCCATCTGTTTAAAGTGACAAATATACTATAGTGAGAGGCCTTTGTGTGCTTGTTAATAAAATAGAAAGGTCCTACTGTATATTTAATGACATGCATCATCGAATCAGTATGTAGCATATTAATCTAATAAGTGTGCCTACAGTATAAGATAGAAAGAAAGTGGGTGACTTAGTGGTTGGCATTGTTGCCTTACACCTGCATGGTTGGGATTTTGAAACGTTCCTCGGGTCTGTGTGTGTGTGGAGAGTGCATGTTCTCCCTGTGCTTTATGGGTTTCCTTTGGGTACTCCACTTTCCCCACAAAATCCAAAGACTCTGTGTTGTAGACTGATTGGCATTTCAAAACTGCCTGGTGTGTGTGCATGTGTATGTGCATGTGGGCACGTACACCTGTGAGTTGCAAGATGCTGGGGCCTCAGCAATAAAACCTCAGCTATAGCAAGCAATGACGGCTAGTGTAAGTACTGTAGTATGGATGTCAGCTCGAATTGATGGAATTCTAGACCTGGATGGCTGAAGAAATTGTTTCAGTGTTTTTTTAATTTTTTTTTACATCATATAACATTTACACGTTATCTCAATAAATTAGAATATCATCAAAGACTTGATTTATTTCCGTAATTCAATTCAAAAAGTGAAACTCATATTATATAGATCCGTTACACACTGATATATTTTAAGTGTTTATTTATTACATTTTGATGATTATGGCTTAGAGCTAAAGAAAACCCAAAATTCAGTATCTTAAAAAATTTGAATATTACTAATTAGAAAAATATTGGACTATCGAAAAACATGTACAGCACTCAATACTTGGTTGCGGCTCCCTTTGCATGAATTACTGCAGCAGTGCAGAGTGGCATGGAAGCGATCAGTCTGCTGAGATGTTATGGAAGCCCAGGTTGCTCTGATAGCGGCCTTCAGCTATTCTGCGTTGTTGGGTCTGGTTGTCTCGCATCTTCCTCTTCACGATACCCCAAATTGACTCCAGCTACAGTCCACTCCATGTGAATCTTCCTCAAATTCTTGACTGAGTTTCGTTTCACAATCCTTTCAAGGCTGCGATTATCCCTTGTGCACTTTTTTCTGTGCAGCGTGTCAGGGATTGTCTTGAACACCTGTTAAGTTAGAAGTCTTCCCCATGATTGTGTAGCCTACTGAACCAGACTGGGAGATCATTTAAACGCTAATTGGCTGAGTTACTTAGCTGGTTAGAGTGTGTCACCATGAATCTCCAATATTGAACTTTTTCACAATATTTTAATTTTCTGAGGTACTGAATTTTGGATTTTATAATCATCCATAATCATCAAAATGAACACCTACTAAAAGAAAATAAATAAACACTTGAAATATATGTGTGTAATGAATCTTAATAATATATGAGTTTCACTTTTTGAATTGAATTACTTATCAAGGATATTCTAATTTATTAGAGTGTGTGTGTATACAGTGTATAGGGGTCACATTACTAAATTACAAACTGCTGACAGGAAAAAAAAATCATGAAATTACTGAAGTATTGAATCAGCACTTCTGCCTCATAATCACTTGTATCATTTATCCAAGGCATGAGAAATATCCCGATGGTGTAACAAAAAATTCCCCCAGTTCTCTACATCATGACGGAATTACAGTTGAAGAATGCCAGCAGCTGCATTTGACCCACAATTGGTCCGGCCATTGCCAAATGACTTATTAGGTTTGCCTGCTCTGTTCTCTTTTATAACGACTACGAAGCATAAGCACATTTCACTGGCTCTTTTGCAGCAAGCGCTTATGCCTTGCTTGACCCGATACTCCTATACACAAGGCTTAACTGTTTGAATGGTTTCTTGGACGGCTAAATGATTTCATCAGCCTCGCCCAGTCCCCATGTTTAAACATCATTGGGCTTTTACCCAATGTTTCACTTCTTATGTTACTCAAAGATTTCCCTTTCATTGATCTCTAAAACAGAAATGGAAGATTTCTTTTTCTTAATAAATGGTGCATTATTATGCTCCATATACTGTAGCTTGGGATTATATGTAGTGACAAATGCACCAAAAAGTAGTGGCTGCTTATAAGGCTGAGGTTAGCTAAAATATTTCAGACGGACATGGCCTCTATTTATTACTAGTATACGTATGTCAAGCCCTGATCGCTTTCTCTCTCCCGCTTTCTCATTTTTGTACAACATGAAAAAGATTCATAAAAATGTGTTGTATGTTTCAGACTAAATGTCTTCATCTGCAGTTTAGCTCAATACAACAATGAATACGTAATCTTCACAGTCTCCCTTCTGAAGATTTCACTATAACTCACCACAGCTGTCTCTGAAACACAAACCTCATGTGAATCAACGCTGGTATGCCCAAAAGCTCCAACCACTTAACACAAGAAAAGACTTGCAGACTGACACACTACTGTTTAGACAGCGAACTGAGTCAATGAGCTTTCTTCAATCTTGGATATTTTCTCATTGTCATTGCATATCATAAACTTGGTGGCCTGCAGAAAACCCTTTATTAGTGAAGATTTAAACATTTAAAACTTTAATATATGAAACTAAAGCTGGAATTTTTTACTTACACATTCATGACATAACTAGAAGTGAAGATATCAGATTTTATGCACAAAAGTGAAACTTTTGGTTATTTCCTCTGTCGCTGTTATCTCATCACTCAATTGGTCACTGTGAAGGCATGCTTCTTTGTTTTTATGATGTCATGATGCATCAAAGAAATATTGGCAAACGGTATTTGATTTCACATGAAATTGCAGCACATAGCTATACAAAAGAAAAACACACACAAAACTAACAGCTTGACATTTGTTGCATTTATTGAGAAAAGCACATTTAGCAAGAAACATTTTAGACATCTTCAGACAAACTGACTGCATTGTTAATCCGGCTTTTTACCTGATGGGATTTTTGCAGGCATGCAGTCATGGGCAAGGTAGCCTAGGTAATGTCTAAATAAAAACATTTCAGTGCCATTTTGGTAAAAAAGTTAAAAGCTGTTCTTAAATAGTGATGTCAAGGATTATTGAAAAAAACAAAAAAAACACTATAAATCAAAACCTGTTTTTTTTTTTACTTATTGCCTGAGGTCTATACATATATATATATATATATATATATATAAACCTCAACTGATCTATAGTACTAAATTACTAAATATACATAATGTATAATGTAAATATACATGGATGCCTCCTGTGTCTCTTTGGGATGCGTCTGGTGTCTGGGGATGGTTTCATTCTACCATGAAGACGGTTCTGGCCTCGACTGATGTTGACAGCTGTTTCTCTGAGGACTTGACTTGGCTGCAGTTGCT
>JAQMYK010000001.1:24234967-24250512 GCA_030014345.1 Clarias buthupogon
GTGTGTGTGTGTGTGTGTGTGTGTGTTTTGTCGTGTTTCATTCTCCTTAGAGTAGAGAAGCTTGAAAATTCTCTTTTGAACTAAATGGAAAGACCCTCATTCAGTAGGTTTGAAAAACAGTGTCGCAGCATCTACCTGTGTGTCTGTGGCGGGTTTTGTTTTTGTCTATAGAGTCTTTCATGTGTGCCTGTAGTGGGTTGGCTGCATGTCTATAGGCGGTTCCCTGTGTTTCTGTAGTGGTTGCCTGCATGTCTGTCACCATTCAGTGCGTGTCCGTTACCCTTTCCTGTGTGTCTATAGTAGATTCAAGTTTAACCATACTAGCTGAGGAAAAACTAATTACCATAAACACCATCAATTAACGAAAAATGTCTAAGCTACTATACAAGAGACAAAACGACAGCAAAAAAAAGAACTTAAACTGCATGTGCAAATGTGCAAACAAGAGCATTATGCGATATTGAAACATGTCTGTTTCTTCATATTAGGAATTTCCTAGGATTCCACTTGTCATGACTGTAATTCAGTTCAGTTTAAAGAGATGTTTTTCCGTTAAAAGTGCCTTTGAAATGCATTTATTTATTAAAACATTTTCTGTGACCTTGCTCTTGGCTATTAACTCTAATTTATCTATAATGTTATATAGTGATTTAAATAATGTCTCAAAACCAAATCAGAACAAATTATATTTTTATGATGCAATCTAGCACAACCTATTATTAATAATAATAATAATGAATCTATTTAAATGAAGTGTAACATTGAATAAATAAAGTGACGCAGTGGCTCTCTGCTTAATGAGGTGAAAGAAAAATGAAAGTTGAACAGGGAAATTTAAATCGGTTGATTTTAAAATCTTTTGGAAGTGGAATTTTTGAAGCAGATTTTTAGGTTGATTTCATTAATACATATGATTTTTATGAGATGATCTACAAAAAATGTCTTATTGATTAGTTTTACTCCGCGATAGGGAAACCGATGTTCTAAATCCAAGCATCGAAGGAAGGTATGTATGAAGTCGCTTTCGTCATGTGCTTGTGTCTTAAAACACATTAACGCACTTTGAAGTCCGTAGACGTTGCTCCTGCCTTCAGGGAGCCCAATTTGGGTCATCACCTGAGGATAGTGACTGGAATTTAGAGCAGCTTCAATCATTTTTGTTAGCCTTCAGGGTAAACTGACTCGCTACACTAGACTACTTTTGGGCTCTTTGGTATAACTTCGGAAGATTAATCACTTTCCCTCCCTTGTGTGTTCCCCAGTCCTCGGGAGGCACGGTGATGCCCCTCAGCTACACTGGATTTGGTTTGTAAAGCACTTGCAGTTGCAGAAGCTGAAGCTTTTGGCATTGGTTTTTAGACTCTTTTGTGTGTGTGTGTGTGTGTGTGTGTGTGTGTGTGTGTGTGTGTGTGTGTGTGTGTTTAGAACCCCCCCCCCCCCCCCCCCCAAAAAAAAAAAAACTTGACATTTCAGTCTGGTTAAATAATGAAAAAGATTTTGTTCAATTTGTATGAGACATCAAGTTCAAATTGCTTTGTTCTAGATGATAATATGGAAGGCGTTTACATTAGTGCTCTTCTCTGTAAAATTGACTTTTTTTGTATAAGTTGTAAAAGTGCAAGACTTTGTATTATATACCAAAGGTTAAAACTTTGTACTGTACCTTCTTACATAATAAGTTATCCAGACAGCTTGCAATGCTTTGTTCTATTGTTCTGATGGAGGTCATTGTTGTAGGCGATGCTCAGTACTGATTTGTCCATCGGTGAGCAGTATTGCACAGTGTACCAGTACTAACAAAGTACAGTGATACTAGTACAGTACTATACCAGCATTTTGTAATAGTCAGTACTTTTATACCATTTAATATGTTTATATGGTCTGTCTAATAGGAATCTTTAGGAACAGTGCTGACAGCAGTGGCATGTGTGTGTGAGATGTAACTGGAGAAAAAACATGACAGAGTTTTTAATAAGAGTCGCTGCAGGAAGCTTTTAAAGAATCATAAGGAACAGTAGAGACCACAGAGAATTTTGTTCCTTTGATTCAGAGACTAGACTTGAAGAGATGACCGCAGTAATGAGGTGACCCGTAGTGAACTATGGAGATATTTCGGATATGAAGTGGAAACACAGTGCAACACTACCGATGAGCATGCACTGCTTTAACGTGTTGTAGAATTGGTTTTATACTGGGACATTCGAGAAGCTCTATTCTAGTTTAAAAATTTTTTTTTTTTAAATAACACACACAAAGTACTAAATGTGTATTTCATTCGGCAAATAAGTACATCTGACTAAATTTTCACATTTTCTAGCATTAAAACCCACTAAATTTAATATCTCGGGACTGCTGATATCCAGCTGTTTATAGTAATGCTGTGAGTTTGGGAGTGTGTTTAAAAAAAAATCACACGACCTGGACAACTCTGTAAGATTGAATGTGGCTTAACGTTGTTTAATTTTGCAGGATATAATGCAATACAAAGTTAAAATACAGTGAGGATGCTGTAAAAGTGCTTTTATTGCCTTTTTTTGCAAACAAATAGAAATTCAATTAAACGTATCAGATAATATATTCCTTCCATCATAAACATTTCTACTTGCAAATTTCTACATGCATATCTAATCAATCTCATCAAAATGTTTTCTAGCTACAGTATCTCAGAAACTAGTCAGTAGGGATGGGAATCACCAGGGACTACCCGATACAATATTATCACAGTACGTAGGTGCCGATTCGATTTGTATCACGATTTTTTATAAATATCCCGATACGACTAAGACGGACTCTTTTTGAAATCTATACAAAACATCTAAAACTGTCTAAAGTCGCCTCAGCCTCTGAGTGATTTTTCAGATTACCTTGCTTGCTCAGACTGTTTTAGTTTTATCTTGTAGTGGTCAGTGTTTCTGTTACTGTCTGCTAGGTATTAACCTTTAATTTTAAGAACCATTTGCAAATACTTGTTTTGCGAGGTTATCGCTTCTTGTTTTTTGATTTTGTGGGTGCTATAAGCAGGAAAAAAGGATGATCATTTTGTACAAAATTTTATTTTAAACTGTCGATACACATTACATAGCATTTAAATGTTTATTAAATGCTATCAGTTTAAAATACTTCAAAATCTGTAAGTAATATAACTGCTTGAAATAAACCAGACAGTATGTTTTAAGTGCTGTTGAAGCCAATCGAAAATCTCACTGCTTAAAAATCTAATCGTATCGTCAGTCCACCTGTGATTCCCACCTCCACTACTTGGTATTTAGCTTTTTTTTCTTTTTCTTTTTATTCAACATTTCTTCCTCAACTGTTTCTTACGTAACACACATACTTTATTATGTTTTCCAGAGGTGGAAAGTAATGAATTCCATTTACTCGCATTAATGTAATTGAGTAGATTTTTTTGTGTACTTCTACTTTTTAAAGTAGTTTTTCAAATCTGTAATTTTACTTTTACTTAAGTATGTTTTGTTTCAAGTATTGTACTTCACTACATTTTAAATCATATTCGCTACTGAGTAAAAAATAAATGAATGAAAATGAAAAGTAATAAAAATAATACAACGGAGAAGGAAAGAAATTGCACCCAGATACTTATGAAGCAAACCCCTGGTCATATTTAAGCGACCACTTTGATTTCAAGTACAACAAGGGGAACAGATTTATTATGCAAGGGTGTTCCATCCCCCATCCCACTCCCGCTGTTAAAAAAAAATGTAACTCGGTAACTTTTACTCTGAAGTTGAGTAGATTTTTATAAGGGTAACGTGACTTGCACTTCAGTAAAAGTTCACTAAAGTAACAGGACTTTTACTTGAGTACAAAATTTTATTACTCTTTCCACCTCTGTTGTTTTCCCTCTTCTATTACACCCACTTCAGTTCAGAAAAAGCTGTTAATTAGCTGATTGATTGAATCAGGTGTGCTGAAAAAAAACAGCTCCAGGACCAGGGTTGGGAACCAATGATCAAACTGTCACAGGAAATCACACCGTTGCCATGGTAAATGAGATGTGTAGAGAGGTGTGTCAGATTTTGAATGACAGAAATAATATTTCTCTCAGATGTTGAATTTTATACCGCTGCTTCCCAGAGGTCCGCGGCTGTGTCCTGAGACTTGTCAGAACAATCCACAGTGTGTGTGCTACCGGCGTGACAGGGCACTTTATTATTGTAAGGAAAAAGTAATGTCCAAATGTCAATGAAACGTAAGGGACTTGGACAGACGCATTTGGACTGGCTATAATTTCAGCACGGCTCAATAAAAATAAATAAATAAATAAAAAACATGACATGAGACAATGGGGTAAAATGAAAACAGCCTTGTTGTAGGGCTCTTGGGAAATGCAACATGAAAGCCGCCTACTGCGTTGTACTGCACCAATGCTCGCCTACTGTATATAATTCATGTTGAAGTGTGTGTAAAAAATTTTGGCCCATTCTGTATGTGCTATATCTATATACACATTATATAATGTGTGTGCATGCGTGTGTGTGTGTTCTTCTGTAAATACTCATCTTGGGATGTATTCTTTTATGCATTTTTTATTTATTTTTTTGTAATCCTCGCATACACGAAGCTCAACGGGAGTACAGTAGAAAATGAGAGAATGATAAGAGAACCCGCATCAGATCGCTCAACTGGTAGTAAATTTCAAAAATGACTCGAATGCCTGCGTTATCGTGGTCTCAACAAAACATTCAGTCATTTCCAGTTACTAAACAAACTGACTACATGTATGAATGGGGTGAGTGAGTCATGTCCACACATGCTGTCTTGTTCAAACACTCGTCTGTGACGCATTACACAGAGCGCATTTACCAGGAGCGATATTTTTCCCCCTACAGTTTGAGTCGCCCGTGGAGGCGCAGAAATAACGACTTAATGTTTAACCAGGTGCTAATGTTTCCTTATAAATTTGCAAGGACACACCGAGGTGTTGGCACTCTACTGTGATTAAAGTTTTATACTAAATAGGAGTTTTGGTATTGCAGCCATAAACAATTCAAAATATTCTGTAGTTATCGGGTGAACACTTCAGCCAACCAGAACTAAAACCTAAACAACGTACAGTAAGTGGACCGTTGTTTAGAACATGACATCATCATTGCCGTCAGTCATCTCCGAAAGCAGTTACCTTTCTCATCCTTTGAGCTACACCATCACCATGGCTGATGTAGTACGTAGAGGGTCGCTTATGACAATTTTTCAGAATATGTCAGTAATATCAGGCATAACATGATGGCTGACTTCCTTGTACTTTTCTTTTATTGGCAAGTTCTTAAATTAAATAAATTCATACTGCAACCCGCTGTATCACCACTCGATACCATGATATCACGATACCGCTGCCGATTCCATTCAAATTGTGCTTCTAGAAGTATCGCGATTTTATAACGATCCGGATTTTTTAACTTTAAAAAAGTTTTAATGAGTAATTCTCTCACTTAAAAACCAAGGGCAGCATTTAAACAATACAAACTAACTTCAAAAGTTCAACATTTAACTTAAAATTAAGGGGAAAAAATAGCATTTTTCTTAATTTTAAGATTAAAATTCATTTTTACTGAGCAGCAGCAGGATTATAAAGAAATGGCAACGTTTTATCCCTCAAATGCCTCTAAAGTCTCAAAACTCGAATTGACAGTGAGTGTGTGGGCGCATGCAGCTTCTAACGCGGGCATGTGGGGCTTCTAAAGCACACGATTTCAAGCTAATTTGTACTCGCTGTGTTTTGAGACTGGTGTAAGCATGTGTAATGAGTGGGTTTGAGAATAATTTTACTCACAGAATTTGGAGATAAAGGCAGATCGGAGGCTTTTAATGTACACAATTTTTGATAATGTAACGCATAGAATAGAAATGCGCTTTTGTTGCGACACTTGGAGTCACTGAGGCTGATGAGCTGATCACGGGTCATCAAACATTTCAAATCAGCCAATTCTCTGTCACGTCGCTGGCCGATCAACCGGTTCAGCTCTATTATGAGGGTAAAAATAGTTTTTAAAAACTCGATTTTGGAATCAGGATGGCGATACGTGAATCGCCATATAAAAGAATCGTGATTCATAACTCAATCTGTTTTTTTTCCTTCTTTTTTTTCCTTCATTCCTCATCTCTAGAAAGTAAACAAGTTTTCTCGGTTGAAGAACAATATTACTAATGTGAAAGCTGGTCAGCGGTGTGTGGGGGAAGCGATCATACTCAGGCACGATAAGAAATAATTGTACATTAGTATGAAAGCAGGTTTAGTCATTATTAGACCTTCTGGTGTTGGTGTACAAACACAAATAAACGTCTCTGCTTTTTGTACCCATTCCATTTTTTCATTGGCTTAGGGTCATACCATCCAAATAGCATTTTTTCCCCCCTATTATGACCTCACACACACACACGGAATGGTAAATCATTGAAGAAAAAGTGCAATATATAACACTTTTACACCAAAAAAAAAAAAAAAGTGATTTTTGTCTTTCCTCAAGAATTGAGCGGCTGTAATGTAACACCAGTACAACATTGTGTTTGAATTCTGTGACGTGAAGCCCTACCACAGCGCCCCATGGCTAAGCACAGCATGGACCTGCTAAAAATAGCTCGTCTAAAGCTCGAGAGTGCAGTGAAGTGAAAGACATCGTTGAATACACACAGGGGTTTCGCTTGAATCCTCTCTGAAGGAATCCTTCACGCCTTGTTTGACTCGTTCTCCCCCCTCCTGCTGTTCTCGCTGGCAGATCGTGTGTGTGTGTGTGTGGAACACTCGTCTATAACAAAGACATCCTTTAAACTCTTTTTTTTTACATTTTCTCACTTCCTCTTGTCTTGACGTGTGTTCGCTGGATTGTCAAGGTTCAGTTTGTAATACAAATCTCAAATGAAAGGCATCAAATTCGTAGATTCATTTGAAGGCATGAAGAAGTACCGAACTCAATCTTATCATCATCATCATCTGTCTCTCTCCCTCTCTCTAGTCTCTGCCTTTCTATTTGTGGAATGTCGAGTTCATGGAGCCTGCCAGATGAGAGTGTGCCAAAGAGCGAGAGAGATGGAAGTGTATTATATAACAAGATATTTCTCTCATTCACAAATTCAGCAAAAGTCCAAATATGATCATCGATCATGAACCCTGGCCTTTTTCACTATCGTGCTATTTCGTTACGCTCCGGTCGTGTGGAATGGAACATTTTCAGGTTAACTTTGCTTATTTTTTTTTATCTTAGGTTTCATGATAGAAATGAATATACAGGGAAAAGTTGGCGGTAATAGAAAAGATGGTAATGATGCCATCTGCTAAACATCATAATGACTTGCAAGTCTGTTTTCTTTTAACAAACCGTCTGGAAAGGGCTATCGAGTGTTTTCCCCAAGGAGCCATCTTTACTCTATAATGAGCTACAAATTGTCTCGCTGATTATCTCACCGGCCGTTAATACGACAGACTAAATGCCTGGCAATTGTTGATTACATCAATTAAGCCATGTTTCTGCGTTTAAAATGATGAAAAGCTCGACGTGGATTATACAGCGCAGTCCAAATATCCGAGAGAAACTTTTCAGTTTGGAGTCGAATGGCCATTCAGTACTTTCTCAACTATATGGTGGGGAAAATGCACATTATTATTATTACTACAATAATTATTATTTTGTAGCGAGACAAGTCAGATTTCAAACTGGTTTTGGTGTTGAAAACCTTTTTTTGATCGATATTGCCAAATCTCATAAACCACATAGTTGTCTAACCATCAGCCTCACCATACAGTGTGTGATTACTTTATAATAGCTTTGAATTATTAGCCTATGGCCAGTTGTGTTTCTGGGCAACCACAGCATAGCACATAACATAGAAGTAAATGTGTTCTTTTTTCTTTTCTTCTTTTTTTTTCTTTTTCTTTCCCATTCCTTGAACATGATGTATGTATTAGAATGATTAATATGTGATATCTGGTAATGGTTCATAGCATGGGTCATGACATACTGTACTGTATGACACTAAACATGGTTAACTGGGAAGACCAGGACTCACTCACTCGCTCACTCACTCATCTTCTATAGCGCTTTATCCTGTATTCAGGGTCGCAGAGACCTGGAGCCTATCCCAGGAGACTTGGGGCACGAGGCAGGGTACACCCTGGACAGGGTGCCAATTCATTGCAGGGCACACACACACACACTCACACACAGGCATTCACACACTACAGGCAATTTGGGAACACCAATTAACCTAACCTGCATGTCTTTGGATTGTGGGAGTAAACCGGAGTACCCGGAAGAAACCCATCAAGGACGGGGGGAGAACATGCAAACTCCATGCACACAGAGACTGGAATCGAGCCTGGCCGGGAATCGAACCCGGACACTGGAGGTGCAAGGCCACAGTGCTAACCACTACACCACCGTGCCACAAAGACTAGGACATAATAAAAAAAAAATCTTCTTCTTTTTAAGAAGATTTAGGATCTGCTGGTTTTCTGAGCATATTATGATTATTATTATTATTATGATTATTATTATTATTTTTTTTTTACTAGATAGATGACAGCAGGACAAAATGTAGGATATTTACCGCATTATATCCACCATATTTAGCGTTGCAAATTTCACACGTTTTTTCTTAATCAATAGTTGAATATATATTTTTTTAACAATCAATAATCAATTAAACAGTAAGTATTAAATTAACATGACGCATTTTTTCCTAGTGCCACAATCCCAACAAATTAGTTATGTGAGACCAACTAATGAAGCCCAAATAGTTTAAGCAAACAGATTAATAATAATAAATAATAATAATAATAATAATAAAAAAGAAAACTACAATGGAGTATCCGGACCATACTGTAGTTGTTCTGTGATTTATCAGATCTCTCCCCCATGGTTCGGCATGCATGAACTGCAGATTAATTGCACAGTTTAATCATCATAACGTGAAATTCGGCTTTTCTGATGCTGTATGCCGTTATATTTGGCCCTCATTGTTGCGTGAAGACTCTGTTTACACACACATCCTATTTTTCCTCACTCAGGCGCTCACATGCTCTGAGCTCATCAGGGTTGCCAGAGCACACTGTAAACAAACAGCTAAAGCTGAAAACCTAATTAAATAATACCATCAGTTCTAGAACTATTGATGCACAGAGAATCTTTCACTGAAATTTGCATATTTATTATTACCAGCCCAAGACACATTTTCCGAGCAAAGATCATAAAAAGTATCACATTTACTGGAAAACAACCCAAGCTGGCAACAGTGCTCACCCAACTTTGCGCAGCTGTTTCTTTTCCAGAATGTCACAAGTTTCTTCTTTTCAACAATACAGAATAACAATTTTAGTAAAAATAAATAAATAAAGAAATAACATTCTAACATTGCCTGTTGCCTAATAGATATGTGAGCTATGGAATATTATTATGCTAAACAAACATTATTACTTACATTATGGAATATTATTATGCTAAACAAACATTATTACTTACATTATGGAATATTATTATGCTAAACAAACATTATTATTATTATTATTACTTGTATAATAAATTAGGAAATTAGGAATGATATTAGTTGAATGATTTCTCAGAACTGTTCGATACGGAAGAAAATCCATGGACATGTGACCAGGTGTCTGTGTGTAATGTCTTTATGAACTACTTAACCATGTACCCGGATCACAGGGAAAAGTAGGAATGGAAAAGAGGGGTTGGTCCCCTGTGGGTTGAGTTGACATCCTAATTTACTCAAGTAGGCCAGTGGCCCTAAGGAGAGTTTAGCTTGGCTTAAATAGAACTTTTTTTTTTGTCTTTCAAAGTATCAGCGCTAGCAGACGTCTATTCGCTTTACAATAAACACGAAGAAAGGCATTTGCTATATACAGTAGAATACTGCTTAGACAGAAACCAGGAGATATTTTTTCAATTGCTGACTTTGTGCTGAGTCTAATGGTAGTGCAACTGAATTCGTACTCCTCAAAGTCAGATCAGTGCATGCAGGGAGTCGAGCTATTCCTTGCACGCGTAACTTGAATCAGAGATGGAAATTGGCCTAGGTGGTCTGCACAAGCTGCACAGTCCCCTCATCAGGTTGAAGTTGGCCAAATGTGGAAAGGTGGAAAAAGCATACCATAACATCATAACCACAAGCGTGAATCTCGGTTTTACCAAAATAAAGCATACAGAATGTATGTGAAAGGTTGTCCATGTTTTCACCGCTTAACATGCTAACAGTTTGCCGCTAGGTAACTTGTTTGTCTATTATTTTGCTGTCTGATATAAAATGTCAACCAACAATACAACAATAACAGGCTGAAAGGGGGACGTACCGGCCCCTATCGGACCGGAGTCAACCATACTGTACTTCGGCCGAAAAACCCGATTCCCCTGCTGTGCTTATACAATGTGAAAAGGACCGTAGTCCTATCGAATAGCCTAGTCGAGATCTAATCATAGCTCGACTTAACTTTGCATATAAAAATACAGATTGCATCTCTGACGTGACATGGAAGAAGAATATCACTTTATATAAATGTGACTGAATGAGTCAGTGTTCAATTCCCCGAACAGGTCAGCTTTGACTATAGGCTTTGCACTTTCTTAATTAAATATTGATGCAAGTTTGACAGATGGATGGATGGATGGATGGATGGTTATTTGTTCCCCTTTTTCACTCCGAACAATCACAATGGAAACATAAACCAACACAGCGTTTTCATATAGGCATAAATTCATTATTTCTGAATACAGTATTGTAAAATTCCTAACAGACATCAGTTTATCGGAAGTTGTTGCTTGTCCTTTTTAATTCGCGTATGCAAATTATTGATATTCAGAACAAAAAACGCGGACAAAAACGAATTGTGGCTACGTCATTTCCAGGAAATGTGCAGTAACTTGTAAATGTGACTGTATTGCGGTATTGCAGCAAGCATCTGAGTCATGTATTGTCTGTATTTTAAACTCTTATTAGTTGCGGTCACTGATTATTAGTCCCTTTGTCCAGAACATGCTGGAGATCAGACTTTGGATGTGTACATGAATCCCTGTCACATTGCTTCTCCAGTCTTTGATCTATCCATCCTGACAGGTTGTCGCTAAAACATCACAGCAGCTTCTGCTTTACACGTCTTGTCAGATGTCGTCTGGGATTTTTTAAAAAGGATATGACAGTGTAAAAAGCATGACAGTTTTTCCGCTAATACACTAAAACCTGTCATGATAAATATACGTAAATATAGAGCTTATACCATCCCGTTCCTTTTTATAAGGGAATATTTTTGAATTTAAGCTTCATTCTTATACCCCTATCTCACCTATGCGGTTTGACTCACGGTGAGATGCGGAGTTAGGCACCGTGAGTCGCCGCAATTGCCCGCCGACGTTCCACTGGCGTTCCGCGAAGTTCTGTAAGGACCGCAAGCTTCCGCGAGGACCGTCAAAAAAATTAAACATGTTTAATTTTTCGTGCGAAAGATGGAAAGGTACTCACAGCGGCAAAAACTCGCGGTGAATCATGATGAAACGTACTTATGGCCACCGCGTGGACAAGCCACATAAAAGGTTAAATTACAAAATGTTTCTTTGGCGGAACCCTGAATTAGCCTAATCAGGTTACAAACTCATGATCATCTAATGAACCTTGACTTTTCGTCATCAAATGAATGGACATGTCTCTGAAATTCATCATACCATTAACTTACACCTGCGATGTTTTATTACCCCATTTGGTCGTAAAATCTCGCACCCTAGCAGGAGCACCGCCTAAAGCTCCGAGGCACTAATTTGCACCTGGTTTAGCGAGGCGGATATTATCGCACCCAAAACTGACTACTACCAATTTCCCAAAGTACATCAAAGAGAATATGTAATCACCTGCACTTCCTCACTTTCTTTCTTTTTTTTTTTTTTTGCATGTGCAGACGTCCCTTTTTTTTGGTGCATATTCATAAAGATGGAAACGGGGCTTAAATTGCGTATTCAGACTTGCCCTCAAAGTTTTCCCACAGAATGCAGCGTAATTATGACTGAAACAGCCACAAAACACTTGAGACATCTGGCTCTCAGTTTCTGGCTCGCAGGATAGTGAGTGATGACCATTAGATAATTACACAGTGCTGAAGTAGCCTGAGATCCGAGTGAGGAATGAGAAACAAATGTATCCGCCAGTAATTACACCTGTCTCAAATCACAGCTCTCACAGAGAGATAATAGCTGGACAAGGAAGTACATAGAAAAGGAACAGAGGGACGGGTTCAAAGAGATTCCCAGGCTGTGTTCCCGCCATTCAGGTGTCCTTTTAGAATATTCTCTCTTTATCTTCGTACTTTTAGTACGGCTGCATAACGATGGTGTTTGATCGCCTTAAATGTCAACTCTCTTGAATATGGAATTGGAGAATAGCAAGTTGTCTATGTCTTTATATTAGCGCAGTCAATCGAGTAAAAGTTTGAATTTATTTTAAAATGCTCAGATTTACTTGTATTATAAATGCGCAATGTGGGAATAAAGAAATGCATTTGCCTACTGGTTTGAAGAAACCGGTTATGCAGTTTTATAATATTCCAAACATTAACATTTAACAGATGTTGAATTAAAATCTCATATTGTGAGGCCTGTCTGCTCCTATAGTGGTGAACATGTCCAATGTCTCCTTTTCAACTAGCACAATTGTCTAGCACATGCTTGGGCAAAATGTCTTTCTTCTGTTTTTTTTTAACGTGTCCAGAATGAATGAATGCAGTTGCCATTCGTCATCAATGACACTATACTGTATGTGCTGTTACACTAAGGTAGTCCTGGTTACTTACAGTACTGAAGTCCAGTATCCAAACTTCCGTCTAGGTGCTTTTTATAATAAAACTTCACACACATGGTAATGTTTCCACCGTCATGTTATTATCCGCGTTAAATGAGACGTTATCTCGCACAGCTGGGTAACCACGCTATGATTATGGGAAGCCATTATGGTCAAACTAGGGCATATGATGGAATATTAATTTGCATTAAATAATAATAATGATGCTGTAAAATTTCTAGATGAGTCAAATGTTAATATTGACAGCCCTGCTTTTTATATGACGCCAAGTTCCGACCAAGTAATTTGATTGGATAAGAGCCATCCCTTGAGTGCTAATATAGAGTATAACAGCACCGTGATGTTTAACTATATGCATCACAAACTGTTAAATTCTATTTTCCCAGTAGGTGATTTAATTAGCCGTATTAATACAATTTTGAAGACAAAGGTCCTTTTGTGCATGTTTATATTCTCATTCATCCAAGTCTGGTCATGGTGCACACACATACACACCGCTCTCTTTTTAAGGTGTTTGGATCATTTCAATGTGGTGTAGTAACTGCTGAAAGAGCTAAGCCGAGACATTATGAGCTTATACACATCTGCGGTGATGTTAACTGCAGCGTGGGGCAGAAATAACAAATATCAGCTCACCATATTGCCAACAGTATGACTTAAATAAATGTGTATGTTATTAATAGTTTGAGAATTTCCTTTTGTAAAGTGTCTTTAGTGTCAATTATTAACTCATCCATGAGTAACATTAGTGTTAATGTAAGATTTGATTCATGGTTTTGCTGTTGTGCTGAATATCAGCATGTGTTTTCACTTTGGTTAAACATTTCGTACACGACCCTGAATACCATTTGATTAATACGCATAGTGACACCAATGAAGCAGCATCAGATTCTTCATCCTTACATGCAAATACCATTTAAGTCCTTTAGAATCCTGTCCAGCTTTGTCACTTCCTCATCTGTACACTCCCCTTAAATAGGAAAGGTGGCAGTGCATCAACCCCTGACGTCTAAACCACTCTCGGCGCCATTGTGCCTGTTGTGATCGCGAAGTCTTTTCGCCATTACTTTTTGTACCACCGCATCGCATTCTTCATTATGTTGTCTCCAGCACTGTTACACTGAATTTCTCATTGATTGATTGACTTGGAACATTGTTGGAAAATGGCGAGTACATAACGGAGCTAGTTTAAGAAGCTGTTATTCCTTATATGTTCCATTGTTTCACATTGTGACATCTTCATGGTTCGCAACAACTAACTTCTTACAGAATGAACAAAAATGCAGCAGTTCATTTAAATCTGAAAATATGTCTTTCTTCTAGGATCTTTCTTCAAGGAGGCCGCCGCAGGTGGTTTCATGTGTTTATGACCTATCTTGTACATCCGAGTTGAATCTAGCACACCTGCAATCAGCGTCCTGTTGGGGTTGCTGAATTATTATAATCGACTGACGGCTTTGACTGTCACGCAGCATGCAGGGAAGCTGCGTAATTACGCTATTAATACATGTGAAGTGATAATTATTATAAAGTTATGAACTGGAGTAAAATGTGTTTAATCATTTCATATTTGATTATTTAAAGCAAAATGTATTTTAGAGGGGTGTTTAATGTTAAAGTGGACAGATAACACAGTCACACATATATATTAGAACCTGACTTAATTCTACTTCCACTTTGCTCATGCAAGAAGGTTGGCTTCCAGTTTAACCTCCGTTGATGTGATGGTAGTCTCCACCCCAAAAACCCTGAACTAATGCCAAAACTGCAAATCCACTAGAGCCAAAGTACACAAGTGCATTAGTATCGACCCCTAGGGGAAAAGCATGTACTGAAGTGCGCTTATATAAAGTGTGTATTCGTGTAATTATACCCATGAGATCTTAGAACCATAATAATTACAACAAATAGTTAGTTCCTATTGATGATCCTCATGCATGTTTTTATTTTATGGAAATGAAAGTTAAGTGGTGTGTTTTAAAAAAAAAAAAAATTATTTTAATGCTACTTGTGGTAGTTTGCAAAAGTGTAAAGGGACCTCTCATTTCTGTAGATTAAATTAAATTAAATTCAAAGAAATTAGAACAAATGTGTTACTGCGACAGGCTACGACAGGCTAAGTGCTTAAATTTAAATGTACAATTTAAACATTGGTTTGTTAAGGAACATGTATATTCTCAGGAAATATCAGTTTCTGAAATGCTCTAACCTGCTAGTTGGGCAGTTCTGGTGTTTTTTAAATTTTTTTCTAATAATTTTTTGAAAGACCAAACTGCCTAAGCACATCCTAGGACACGTTACCCTTTTTTTTTTTTTTTCCTTGCCATCTCTTGTCCCAGACCTTGTACACTGATTGAAGCCGATAGCTGTCTGCTGTCATTATGTTTAATTAAACTGCCACTTTATCCTGCATTTATCCTGATTCATTGCAGTGGAATCATTGCTGAAAAAGTCAAAGCTCGTTTCAGAACAAATCAAATTTGTTCATTTTTATTTACTAATTTTTTTCTCCCCCCCTCAAGTCGCCCTTTTGTCTTTTCATTGTTCTGCTGATTCAGACACATTATGTATGATATTGTGTGTGTGTGTGTGTGGGCTAGACGAGCTTGAGCAGTGCTGAAAAGAAGCAGGGTCACTTTCAGGAGCACTTTATTTAATGCTGTGCTGATGATCGTAATCAAGTTTCACTTCACAGTGAAAAAAGCGTCCACATCAACACAGCCAGAATGTGTGGACGTGGTAAC
>JAQMYK010000001.1:24262855-24277192 GCA_030014345.1 Clarias buthupogon
TTATACACACACACACACACACACACACACATCTTCATCTTTGCGGGATGAATCATTTAGATGAGAGTGCGGGTTGTGCTAGTGTTGTATAAGAGCTTTTGTGCTTCGCTATTCTGTATTTTGCTCAGTTTAGTCACTGTTTCCACATATCTTGGTATTTCCGGAAAAGACTTTGGGAAAGAGCAACCAACACCACAGCTCTGGCGAAGATGATGTGCACTGCTGAGAATTACACTATGACCAAAACAATGCAGACAATTGTCCATCACACTCGAAGTTTTCCCACAAAGTTGGAAGCACACACTCATCTAGAATGTCTTTGTATGCTGTAGAATTATGATTTCCCTTCACTAGAACCAAGGAGCCTGAACATGTTTCACGTTGACGGTGTGAACTTGAACTAGAACAGAGGCTGTGATTTCTGCTCTAACAATCTACCTTACAGATCCTACTAAGATAGTTGATAACAGTAGAGTTACAGCTTTAAATTGTATTGTATTGGTACGCTGCTCATATGCTTATACTGTATATGGTGTTGATTCTGCAAAAAAATTGCATCTATACAGGAGGGACACCTGAACCAGGCTTTATATATATATATATATTAGTGATGCAGTTAAACCTGGGATTGCTCTGCTTTATTATTTAGTCACTGACAAAATCGCATATTGTAAAAGATATTTTTGGGGGGGTTTTGATTTGACATCATAGGTCTTGATGGACACAATGAAAAGCATTCATTCGTGCACAAATGCCGATCTGTTCCTGTTGTGTTGGAACTTGAACTTAAAATGAAAGTTAATGTCATGAAGCATAAACACAGCATGGAAAGAAATAGCGGGATACTTGCTGCTTCCTCTTTCCTTACTACATAACCACATGTTGAATTTGCATTCATGCTGTCCTCGCGGTTTTCCTAGCCGTGAACATCCCCTTCTCTTTTCCTTCTCCTTTTTTTTTGTTTTTGCATGACTTCACACTACACTGAATGATGATGTAAGCAGAAGGTAGTAATTGTTCATCACAGATCTATCATTAGAGGATATTCATCATTTAGAACCTCACATGGTGGGACATGTAGTCATGGATATCGACATGGCTCCTCAGTATGAAAATGTTTCTGAGGAAATTGTTTAATGTCCCCCCACTCCTTTTTTGGGGGGGTTTAATTCTAAATCTGTTTTGGTGTGTAACCTGCGTCATCAGGCGTCTCAAACGAATTTGTTTACTGGTGAGGGGAAAAAACAATGCTGTGTGTGAGTTTAGAACTCATTTGCATAGGCTTGGTGCTATCAGATGAGGATTTGCATCCTGAGATGTGGAGGAGGTAGCCAAAATTAGAGCAGTTAAAAAAAAAATACTATTTCTTTTTTTGCAGGATTTATAAACGGCAATCGGTAGAATTGTAGCACCGTTAAGAGATTGTGTGAATGATGATCAACTAGGAGTGAGAGAGAGAGAGAGAGTGGCTGGAACCAGAGAGACATGGATTGATGCTGCACTTTAAAAAGTACACGAAATACAGAGCAAAGTCAGACAGGATTAGGGATGACTGATCATAGGATAAATCTTAAAAAAGCTGATTTTAATCAAAGTGTTTATTCAGGAAATATTAAACATCTGTCATGTTGTTCAGGCAGCAAGACAATAATAGACCCGCGTTACAGTATAATTTTTTTTTTAAGCAAGGGCTTAGGAATGTGTGTAGGGGTGAAATGCCGTAGGTGTGTGTGTGTGTGTCCATGTACATCATGCTGTTTAACAGGTCTTGTGTTTGATCACAGCTGCATTGAATCGATCTTGTTTTTCACAGTTGTCTTTTATTCCTTTTGGTCCACCGCTGACAGAGCAACTGCCTGTGGTGTGTGTGTGTGCTTGTGTGTGTGTGTGTGTGTGTGTGAGCTAACAGTAGGAGGTCTTTTCCTATTTATTTTCATGCTGAGTGTTTTGTACACTTTTTTTTTTTTTTCATGTCATACTTGCTCGGGCAGCCAGATTCATTTCCATAGAGACACACACATCTCAAATATTTCTGTCTCATATTTCTGGACAATGAATCAGAACTCGTATCGGTTTACGGTTCATTATCCATTAGCAAAGCAAACGCTCCAGTATAGATTTATCCAGTTTTTTTTTTTAATAAATTTTTTTATTTGTTTATATGTGCTACTCATATCGAGTTATGGTTGCGAGGTTATGTGTGTGAAATGAGCATAGGGGGAATATTAGAGGAGATCACCCAGGGCAGTCCAGACTATAAGGAAGTAGAATAATTTCATGGCGTTCACTACAGCTGTGAATTTTACATCAGTTTTTGGGCATTGTGAGATTTGATTTAGTTTGATTCGATAGCTCTGAGGTATAGTATCTGATTTGCCCCAAGTAGCGATATTTACTAAAAGCGTTTAATTCTGTGTAGCTTGTGTTGCTGACTTAAATATCTATATTTCAGATATTTCCATAGCCTCTCCATTCATGACACATTTTTCTGTAACTCATCAGTTACATTTCTATTAAGCTATAAAGTTGTGCATAATTAGGCGCATAGCTGATTCAAGTGTAGTGCAGCAAACTGGAACCATTGTACTTTAACGTAGCACATTACCACAGGAAATGACACCAGAAGATGTTCAGGGTTTGGATAAAGGTTCCATCAAATGCAAAGTATTTTCGCTAAGTTAAAGATAAGCCGTCTAGCTTGTGGTAACTGAGGTAAGTTTGTGCAAACCATAACCACTCTTTGTTCAGTCCACTCGTTTGCCCATTTATGGATTAACCGGGCCAGGGCTAGCTTTAAAGCATTGGACAACTGATCAGAGGGTTGTAGGTTCAAGGCATGACCAGACCAGAGCTCCCACAGTTGAGTAATCTCCATGACCTCCTGATAACGTTTTTGATCAACCATCAATAAATCACCATCACCCAGACATAAAATCTACTTTTTCCCAGACTAGTGGTTTGTCCATCTTTAGATGGCTTTTCACTCTAGAGAGAGTCGTGTATTTTAGCAAGATAAGAATATAACAAACAAGGAGACCATATAGAGGCGTCTGGTTTTTGGTCACGGTTATGATTGTAGCTCACAACTTAAGAGTCCTGGGGAAATATCTGACATTGATGTACCGTACCAGTCAAAGGTTTGGACACAAGTTTGGACAAATTTTCTGCATTCAAAAACAATATTAGAACAACAGTCAGTTCTTATTTTAAGACATGAAGGTCAGCTGTTCAAATTAGAGCCATTATGAAGGGTTTACAGAACACATCAGTGACCGACATCTCAATACCAACTGTTCAAGGTAGATTATTGCATATTTTGGACGCATTGATTTACATCGTAGAAAGAAACAAAATCAGGAAAGACAATTGAACTAAAAGGTGTGTCCTTAGATTTGACTGGTAGTGTATGAAGTCATAGATAAACCCTGGGTAAAATGTTTTGTATTGTTGAACTGGAGGAAATAGACGAGTTTTACAGACTTTAAGAGGCTTGTAAACGTAGAACTTCCAGTACAGAAGTACATTATTAGATCACAATGTGGTAATGCTTGGCATGAGCTCATAATATACAGCAACCTAATTAGGAAAAAGTATATAAACTGTATATGCACAAGAGGGTTTTTTTCATATGCTTACAGGCCTTGGACAATTATAGGAATAAATGTTAAAGTACGCATCTTAATGTTTCCTGTACACCTTCATTTTTATGTCTAAATAAATGCCAACTTGCACAGTTGATTCTCTCTCACTCACACACACACACACACACAAATATGCTTGACTTCTGAATGGAGTTATTTTTAGCTCTTAACATGTCGAAAGATGCCAAGTGCATTCTTCCTGCAACTCTTTTCAACATATAATGCCTACCCCTGCCTATCACACTTCTTTGTGTGTGTGTGTGTGTGTGTGTGTGTGTGTGTGTGTGTGTGTGTGTGTGTGTGTGTGTGTGTGTGTGTGTGTGTTCCTTTTTTTTCTTCCCCAGATTATTTTTCTGCCTGGCTAATCTGTTTAGTGTGTGTGTGTGTGTGTGTTGCATGGGATTTATATAGATAGTTGTTTTGAAGTGTGCGACCTCTTTGTCCACTGATGCCATGATTATCACAGCCCCATTTTTTTTTTTTTTTTACACCAGCTTTCATGTGAGCATTTGTGTTCTGTGTCATGTTTTTGTAAAGAACACACATCTGAGAGAGGATGCTGTCGTGTATTTCCTCTTTAACATGTCACACATTAGATTCACGATCCATTACCTGAATGCAGTTCTGAAACACGCGCTGCTTCACTGATGCCACACAATTTCTTTTTTTTCTACTCAAACCAACAAAAAAGGCTTCTTTTGCATACTTATTGTATTGTAATATTTGAATAAATGAATTATTTTGAATTTTTTAACCTTAAAAGAATTTTCAGAGAAATATGAAAATAAAATCGCTGTGTTAGAGAGTGACATTTAAAGTGCCACGCCATTAAGATGAATCACACGTTGTGTGTATGTGTGTCTTAGAATTATCACACCAATTTGTGAGATGACTCAGAAGCTCTCCCTGGGAATGCTTCTGGGAGCAAACATGTCAGACCAGCGTGTACCTGACTCTGTCTCAGTAGCCCCATTTACACAGATGGCGGCGGAAATATTGCACTGTTGTCATGCTGTGGCGTTCTGTGTAAAAGGAACGACGGCGGTAGGATTGTTGGTGCGCCTTTAATCCAGGAGCAGCGGTATAGTAGTGACATGGGCGAGACTGGATTTCTATGAAAAAGATAACCTCCATTGCGGAATAGGGGTCTGACATATTGTGATATGTGACATATTGTGATATGTGATGCGAGCGACACTTTATTTGGAGGTTTAAACAACAACTAGCATCTAACCCTAAAGCTATAGAGCATGAAGTAAAAAAAATAATTGAAAGATCAGTTGAGATTGAGAATGATCAGCAGGACCAGGCTTTTATTTTTGGATTGCATTAAAATATTTAGGTGTTATGTGACAGCACTGAACACATTCTAGCAGTAAGGTGTAAAAAGAGCCTTTTTTCCAATAATCCTGCAGTACTGTATGATTCGTTATAAGAATGTGACTTCATCTATGTCTGTGATTGGTCAGACCGCAACAGCATGAAGGCAGGACTTAAAGGCAGCTTAGTTAAGCACAGAGTCGGTGGTAATTTGGGAGATGGCGAGCTCCAGTTAGAGTGCTGCTTTTGGTGATTAATGTATATTAATGCATGGATAGCACCTTAACACTCAGTACAGTGACTCCTAACTGCAGTGAAGGCAAATGGAGCGCCTGTTCCTTGAAAATGAACAGATAACATGTTGCCAACTTGCAGAAGAGGTGCATCTTTCTGTGGGAACTGTACAGAGTCATTCACCAACGCCACTTGCACATTACAGGAACACGCTGGGAGGTATTTAATGTTAAACTGGACTGGTAACACAGATGCATATATACCGTATCAGAACCTGTTTTAATTCTACTCTCATACTGTAATTTTCATGAAAGATGGTTGGCATCCAGTTTAACCCCTGTCGTTGTGATGGTAGTCTCCACACAAAAAACCTGAGCTGATACAAAAACTTCAAATCCACTAGAGCCAGAGTACACAAAATGCATCCATATCAAGTCCTGGGGGAAAAGCATGTACTCAAACGAAATCTCAAAACTATAATCATAACAAATAATACGTTTTTTTTTTTTTTTGCTGATTCTTACAAGAGCATGCATGTTTTTCAAGTCTTGAGCTGAACCTTTCTTCTGCATATTAAATTAAATTACATTATGTAAATCAAATTAAAGAAATTAGACTTTTATTTACTGTGAATTTATGACAGGCGGCAAAATCCCTTAAGATACAGTTTAAAAAAGTGATTATGTAACAACCTCAGCAGCAACCTCATTACCTCTCTCGTCTGTTCCAACCACTCAGTTTTCAGCATCACCAGTATACTAACCACCAGCCTGATCATCTATCATCATCCGCACCTGTTTCTCACTGGTTCATGCCATAAATTAGATGTTTATGTTTGAATAATTCATAGATCATTGTGTGGCTTAACACACGAAAAACATTCTACTGTAACTGGTCAGGTACTGAAAATGGGAGTCAAAAAAGTTCTTTAGGAAGTCTGGAGAATTATTCAACATTTTATATTTTAAAAAATACAAGAAAAAAAATATTTTGAACTGTTTCAAGGTGTCAAATGTGCTATAAAAATAAGGACCATTTACATAGATACCAATTATTGCAAGTAATTCATTAATTAAATCTGAATTTGAAGTCTGGTTTGTCTGTGCCAGAGCGGAACACGTCTCACTTTTGACTGCTTGTCTCTTAACAAATGGTTGGACCGCATGAATAGTCATACAGCTGTTGCTGTGTATATACACACACATACACACACACACACACACACACACACACACACACACACACACACACACACACACACATACAGAACATATATACACACACATACAGTACACACACACTCACACATACAGTACATATACACTCACACATACAGTACATATACACACACACACACACAGACACACACACTCACACTCACACACACACACACCCACACACACACACACACTCACATACACTATGCACTATGCCTGAATGAGTTTGCAGAATGAAGAGTGGCACATTACCATGGAAACATTAGTCTATTTATAGTTCCTGCCAGAGTACAGTAATGATTGACATCATTACCATATTCATGAACGCATGCCACCTTTTTCGTTCTTTGGATCATCGGTGTCTGCAGTTAATTCTGTTCTTCCTGTAGTTAAGACGGCCTACATGAGGACTTTAGTTCCCCTTCATCTTCTTTTCTTCCCTCCAGGCCAAGGGAGACAATCTTCATGGGAATCGGCACATTTATAGACCTTAAACTAGATAATCTTTAATATGATTTTTAATGAGCAAGACTGAGATTTTTCTTTCTTTTTTCTTTCCTTCAGTTTTTTCTTCCCCTCTGCTTGAGTGTGAGATAATAATTAGGTTTAGGGCATAGAAAAATGGTGTGTGAGGGAATGTGTGTTTTAGTCCTGTTTTGTAATAGAATTATATTTAGACTGCCTTTTATTCCAATCAGTATTTTAATAATGGTAATAATAATTGTATTTATCGAAAAAAAAAAAAAATTAATTTGTGAAAATTCCTTTTTTTTTTTTATCACACAGCCAATGATGAATTCAAGGATGTCTAGCATCCTTGTAGCTCATGGTTCCTCCAGCAGAATAATGAGTTAAACACAGTTCTATAAAGCAACCCAGAATGAGCAAAAGAAAACATGAATTGTCCTGAAGTCTGCTCCGAGTTCTGACCCGAGTCCATCTGAACATCAGTGGAAAGAGCTGGAATTTATAGAAAATTGGAGTTTTCTCAAGAAGAGTGGGCTAAATCTTACTTAGAGTTGTAGAAAGCACTTGAGTGCAGTTATTGCCTCTGAAGTCTGTGATTATAGTAGGGTTATATAGCAAAGCCAGTATTTTTCTCCACACCAGATTAATTTGTATAGTTATGTCAGACACCCTAGGCAGTAGTTCTCAGAGAGAGGGAGAAATGCCACTGCCTGGCTGAAGGGTAGTTTGTTGCGCAAAGGGTCACGAGACCCACAGTTTAGTTTGTCTTATGGTTTTTGAATCATGGTGCATTCGGTGCCATCTCCCCCCCAAGGCCCATGTACTCAGCCATCTACATTATGTAAAAGATTCATCAGATCAGGCCACTTTTCTTCCATTGTGCTGTGGTCCAGGTCTGATGATTATGTGCTCGATGTATGAGCTTTTGGTGGTGGACATGGGTCAGCATGGGCAGCTAAGCAGCCCCACCTTTCTATCAGAACCAGCTTTGATCTTTTTCAGCAATTTGGGCAACTCTTCTTCTGGAACCAAACCAACTCCACATCTCTCCCTATGTGCATCACTGAGCAAGCCTTCCCATTGCCCTGTCTCCGGTTCTGCGGTTTTGGACCACTTTTTCGTATGTCCTCCAGATTGGGAACGTCCCAAAAGAGCTGCAGTTTTGTAGTTGCTCTAACCCAGTCGTCTAGCCATCACAATTTGGCCTTTGTCAAAGTCACTTAAATCCCTACGCTTGCCCAATTTTCTGCTTCCAACACATCGACTTGTTTACTTGCTGCCTAATATATTTCATCCACTTCCTGGTGGAAACCTAACAAGCTCATCAAATGTTATTCACTTCACCTGTCAGTGGTCATAATGTTCCAGATGACTGCCACTGTCAGGAAGTAGTTACCTACTGCACATACACCAATCACAAAAACTGGTGGATGATGGATTATTGGTGAGTTTGCAGTAATGCTTAGTAAAAATAATAAAGTATGATGAGTCCTGATAGACCCTATACTACAGTAGAGCGATGGGGTAAGAATGGACATCATGCACAAGCCTCTGGAGTCAGTATTATGATCCGGGGTTGCTCCAGTTTAAAAGGTCTAATCCCAGCAACAAAGGACTCAATGAATGAAATGTGATTCTGGCAGCGTAAGGATTTATTTTCACACATGAATTGAATCCTGACCTTAATTCCATTAGAGGCTTTTGGGATGTGCTGGGGAAGACTTTAAGGAGTGGTTTGAATCCCCAGTCACCAATGCCTCAAAGATCTCAGCATAAAATGGACACAACTCTGGGTGGAAATACATTTTATGACTATTGAATAAGTTTTTGAACCAATGCCCTTTGGAGTTAATCAAATATACTGTAGACGTTCTACACTGCAGGCCAAAAAAAAGGTCACACATGAATATTATGCTTTTAGCTTTGATCTTGGTTTGGTTCCATATAACAAGACATTTACACAAATTTATGTATGAATATGTCAACTTTTAGTAACTTGGATGAAGACCTACATACTGCTGTATATTTTGTTAAGTGAAACATTTATCACTATAATGTTAAATTTTTGTTTTAGACACGAAATTCTGATAGGTAACTCTATCTACCATAGTAGCGCCATGGGCGGTTGTGTGCTGTGTGTGTGGGTGTTACTCTGCAGTAAATTGTGTGCTATTTGTGTGGGTGTTACTCTTCAGTTTAGAATAGAATCTTTAGTTTGTTTGTATTGTAGATGTACTGGCACTGTGTTGCTCATTGACGAGGCTTGCATGACATGATTGAAAATAGTCGCTCCATTTCCCGCATTCTCTCTCTCTTTCTCTCTGTCATTGGGGATATTTGTGAACTGGGTCATTTTTTTTAAATAAGTGGAAGATCTAGATCTCAATGATACTCATGAAGTCAGTAAGAACTATTGAGAAGAATAATATGGCAACACTTCAATCAAGAGATAATTAGTTGACAAAAGTTGCTCTCTAAGGCGTCAAAACCTTGGTGTGAAAGGATGTACAGCAGAACCTACTGTATGAAGATGTACTGACAACATTGCAAATGTGATGGTGCTTAAATAGTGCACTAGATAGTAAACAGTGTGACCAATGCAGACACAGCAGCAGAGTTGATTATTTTCCTTCTACACTTTTTATTACTCTAGCTCTTACCTTGGCACTAAGCCTTATAGTATGCAGTCAGGGTGAGGGATCTGAACATCGTGTGTAATCTGGTTTTGTCATAGATTATCCATCATCTCACATGACGACCAATCAGAGGACTCGGGTCAGCTGCACTAAAGTGGTTCAAAGAGGATTAGGACTGTTGAAGGGGGATGTGATTGGGTTGTTATGAATCACCTTCGAGTCCATTGTTCAGGATTAATGTTGAGGATGGAAAAGGAAGAGTAATGACGCATGGAGGAATTCTGATTGGTTAAGGAAGTGTGATGATAAAACATTTAAAAAAATTTTTTTTTTTTGGAAAATATGATTATAATCTGGATTATGGAACTGCAGAGTGAATTATTCCCATCTGTAGCCTTTCTCGCTTTCTCTTTCTTTCATGTCAATAAGAGTAGACGGAAGGCCTTGAAAAGGAAACGGCAATAGTCTCCAACTTCCTATACAAGTACTGTAGAACAGATTTCTCAGGACTTTTCTCTGCTTTCAAAAGGGACAAAGCTCCCAATTGTATTTATGAGGAAAACTAGATCAAACTAATAACATTGATGCAAAAAAACTTCAAAGGAATGTTCTGCATATTAAGGACATCCCCGAACACAAACATACAGTTTCTGGAATGTTCTTTGGAAAGACAAATACTAAATAGAACGGAGCCTTTTTGTCCTTTTTTTTGTTTGTTTAGATGAAACTTGCCAAAAAAAAGGATCACCGGGCATATGCTTGCATCGTGGGGGGTTGTTACATGATTCAGACCTTGTGGGACGCAGCACAAAAATCAAACGAGTGGGCGTTTTTTTCTTTCTTTTTCACTTTCTTCTATGTGTTTGACACAGGAAACACACAAGATGAACTTTCATACAGGCTAAAATTAAACAATTGGTTTCTTTAGATTTTGAACGATAGAAGTAAATTTGTAATAACCAAAACAAAACTAATTGCCCGAGTGGGAATAAAAAAAAACACATTCCTGCCCACACCTGTCGAGTGACATAGCTGAGGTTGAGGATGAATCACTTTTTGAGTTTATGCCCGAATGCACATCCAAGTATTTGTAGCAATAACAGATACGAGTAGTGATACTTGCTACACCCCTTGTTACGCCCATTATATTTCCAATAACATGTGTCCTGTCTTCATTCTGCGTACTCTCTGTACTTTCTGTAACCGTGTCTCTATAGCCTCCAGAGTCCATTTTTGGATACTTTCTTTTTAAAGCTGGAAGCAACTTTCTTCAGCGCTCTTCAGTATAAGACTCGACTCAAATCAAGCAGCTGAAATAGTTATTAAACATATTAAACAGGCTCCAAGTAGAGTAGCAGTGAGTTCATTTGGAAGGCATTCGAACCGATTGAGCCGTCAAGTGGGAAACTGTTCTTGTTCTTTTAGCAGAATCCATTTGAAGTGCTGAAGTTAGTCTGTCTATCCTTATAGTCTCAGTGCCTCTTTGCTCTGTGTTGAGTTTTTTTTTTGTTAGTTTTTTTCCTTTTTCATTGGGAATACATAGTCCATGGCCTGTGACTGTGTATTTTGTGGTAGATACAGTATCATGGTGGTTTGTCTATCTATAGTAACTAAGGCACTGTTAAGAAAATGGGATTATAAAGGGGGTAACGTTTATACATCTGAAATGATTGGCATCTGTGAACCATTAAAGGGGATTGTCCAAATGTTTTAGACTTCTTCATCAAGTTTGCATTTACGGTCAAGAATGTTGTACTGTAAGAGTATGAATAGTACAGTAATAGTGTCACATTAAAGTGATTCTAATGATTATAAATTATTTTAATGTGCTCTTTCTTTTTTTATTCTTTTTTTTTTTTTTGTAGATCACCAGAAGTTGGAACGTGAAGCTCGCATTTGCCGTCTTCTTAAACACCCCAACATTGGTGAGTGTTGTCTCACACACACAGTAAATTTGAATGTAAAACTTTAACCTATACAGTAAGAGCCTGGACTGTTTTCTCCTTTAAGGACAGTTATGAGGATACAACCCTTCGTTTCAGTAATAAATAACAAGCTTTTTTTTAATTAGCCAGTCCTGTCACAGAACCATTCTGGAAATGAAGTCATGGGTACACAAATTTCCAGGTTGTCACATGACTGCACCACAGGACTACTGGGGACCAGTCGTATGCATTTTATTATGAAAAACTGCATCAACAAATTTTTACATCTTTGTTAACAGCATACAAAAATACATTTTCTTTAAATGAATACGTGTAAATAATCGTCCAAGGAAATGAAATCAGTGAACCAGCGACTAGGTGATGGACATCCAAGACTCACTGATACACATGGGGAGCGAAGGCTGGTCTGTGTAATCCGATCCAATAGACAATCTACTGTTGATCAGATAGAAAGGAGTCAGAACACAAAGCATTACCATTTTGTGGTGAAATTTGGGAACTACTCAATATTAGGTGGGTTGTCATAATGTAATGGCTGATCCATGTATATAAATTTTCCATTTTTCACTACACACCAAATACAGTCATGTGTAAACATTAGTTCCTCCTCTTTTAATTCTATGTTTTTTTAGCTGGGTTTTAAACCATAATAAAAATTGTAGTGGGACTAGTAGAACTAAAACTACTACTAAAACTTTTACACATGATTGCATAGATTGCATGTACAGTATACCGTGCTGCGATGACTAAACTGCATAATGTTTGACATCCTTACATTAGAATATTTTCTGTGAAATGAATCTCATTAGTTTCACATAAGATTTGCAATCAAGACCCAAAAGATTTTCTATTACAGCTTCTACTAAAATCCATATTATTTTACAACATTACAGCAGCGTCTCTTCTCACATCACAAGCAAGTCTCACAGATTATAGTGGTTGCTCGTTTTTTTTCTTTCCCCTTAACATTTGCTGGGAAAGCCTGTCTCTCACAGTTGCTATGGAAACAAGAAAGAGACATGGTGAATCACTGCTGAGAGGAAATGCCTAAGAAATTGAGACTAAGGGGATTCCTCTGCCTCTCTCGGTTTCTCTGGCTTGCTTTGTACATTTGTATCAAGTTAAACCACATACAGAATTGTTTTTGAAAGCATTGAAGTGTTCAAAGCATAAGATTGATTTTTGCCTTGTTGACATGGGGTGCATGAAATTATATTTGGAATAAAGTCTCTTATTCTTATTTTGCATACAATGGGTTAGAAATGGATTTAGACCCCATTTACCCCCCAACACACACACACACACACACACACACACATTTCTGCATCATCATATATGGATAAGGTTACATATAATAACACATGATTTTTTTTCAGATATATTGAAAACAACAAAACGAATGAAATCCATCATTTAGTATTCAGGCCCGTGGCTAAGGCACTTGAGTTAAGCTCAGCTTAGGTCGTCTTTGTTTTGATTGCTTTCTCTAGAACTGAACAGAATTCCTGTGGCGATTTCAATTGATCGGACATGACTTGGAAAGCAGCATGCTTGTCTGTATCACAATTCACTTAATTCCCACAATTCACTGTGTACATCAGGCAAAAAACAAACAAAAACTATGGAGTCTGAAGAACTTCTTCTGCAATTAACTTGCATCAAGACATAGATCTGGGTTCGGATTTAAAACCCTTTCTGCATCTTTGAACATTCCTACGTTCCTAAGATAGTCAGCCCCATCTTTATGAAATGGAGGAAACTTGGAACCACCAGAACACTATCAAGAGTTGGTCAACTGGTTGAAGTCAGTACCCAAGTAAGAAAGGCTTCATGGAGGTGAACAAGGAGCCAACATCTACAGTACGTTACCAGAGCTTTAAACATTCAATGCTGAGAACTTACACCCATCTCAGAAATGCTTTCTTAATCCACAGGGGCTTGACAGAATCTATTTCAGAGTGAACGGCATATAAGGGATTCTGTCAGCATGGTGGTGGCAGCATCCTTCCGTGGAGGAGCTTCTGAAAATGTGTCCACTGAATGCAATAGAAACTTGCTGTCATCTTGTCATTGTGGATTATTGAATGTAGACAGATGGCCAAATAAAATAAATGCAATCTATTTCAAATGAAGTCTATAACATGATACATTGCACAAAAACAAAGAGGTGTAAATATATATATATATATTTTTAACCCACTGTAAAATCTATATACATGCTATTTTTATGGTTTTCATAAAAGACAAATGAAGCTTGGACATCAAACTTTTATAGCCGTCATATATTTGAGTTGTGTAGAAGGTGTGTCAGAACATAATAAAGATGAATGTTTTTATTTAGCCTTGAAGGGGTTCATGGATGGAATATAGAAGGGTCTGAGTATAGTGCGGGAATTGAGATTGGTCTAATGGACGACAGCGTCTCTCGTAGACATCTGTCTATAGCACAGTTTCTAGAACACGCGCTCATGTGTGCATGCAGTGAGACTAAATTAATTGGAATGTGGGTGCATCTGTATCCTGTGTTGAATCTAATCAGCCATCTCTTTTGATTTCTCTGCTTCTTACAGTGAGACTCCATGACAGCATATCTGAAGAGGGATTCCACTACCTTGTCTTTGATTTGTAAGTAATTGTTTGTGTGAGCGAGCTTATGTCCATGGCCATTAGGGGGGAACATACACCACACTGGTCAGCATTTCAGGGTCGTCTCCTCCTCTTACCAAATTTACCCAGAATCAGAGGTCTGGCAGGCTGCTAATGAGGACTGTCGGCAGTCTGGATCAACCCACACTAATTGGCGGTGTGTGTGTGTGTGTGTGTGTGTGTGTGTGTGTGTGTGTGTGTGTGTGTGTGTGTGTGTGTGTGTGTGTGT
>JAQMYK010000001.1:24277292-24288797 GCA_030014345.1 Clarias buthupogon
TGTGTGTGTGTGTGTGTGTGTGTGTGTGTGTGTGTGTGTGTGTGTGTGTGTGTGTGTGTGTGTGTGTGTGTTTTTCTAAACAGATAACTAAACAGCCAATCAAATAGCTTTTTGGACGTTCACCTGAAGTGGTCGGTACCAGTGCAACACTTTCCTGTTTCTTTAATTAATTAACAAAACAGCAGATTTATGGAAGTTGCAAATGAAATAAATGTTTTAAGAATGTTGAAACTTGTGACTTTGATGTAAGAAGGCAAACACAATACCCACATTGTTCAGGTTTTGAGAATGGCGTTGCTAAGCGACTAGAACACTTGGACACATTCTAATGGCTGACGCTAATAATTTACGTAGCTAGCACATAGCGGTTAAGTCTTGGAAATGCGACAAACCATTTCCTTCAGACTCGTTAGGGCTAAATTACATGTTAATTAGACTCTCGAACTGGAACTATATTCAAATGTGTTACCATATATTTGAAAATGTCATAGCTTGTTAATGAGCGTGTTTAACATTTTAAACATTTTTTACTAGTCTGAAAATATCATGGTTACATCATGGTATCACTGTAGTTGAAGCCTGCCTGCCTCAAGCTTTGGTCTGTTGTACCTTTTGGCATGCTTTTCTGCTCGTCACACCTTATTTTTTCCCACGCTATTCAGGGGGTTGCTTCAGTTGTGCAGGTCTTAGGCTCAGCAACATTATGTGGCAATAAAATGAAGTCAGCTGATGACCTGAATGTACTGAATAACGCGGTTATCACATCTATGAATATATTCTTCCCTGATTCCGCAGGCATAATCCAGGTCCAAGCTGTTACTATTTTAGGTGGGGGTTAGGGCTATTGGTCATTTTTGTATGAGCTATACATATAATATAAATATAAAATATAGCATAATCTCTTTAAATAGGTGCAAAATAGGTTTGTAAAAGAAACCCGCAAAAACAGGAAATATGTTTTTACTGATATTATGAAAGTCAGCGATAAGGTAATTGTCTGATCATACACGGTGTCTAACTGTGAAACCATGACACGTGTTGGCTCACGTGAAATCTACTCACACAAGTATTACATTTCCATAATGGATGTGTTTTGATCATCAGACCTAAGATTCTAAGGTTCTAAATCTTTTGTCTTTGGCCAATATTTTCTACACTAATGCAGCCTCTGTAATGCATATTTAATGCACATTTAATGTTTTGTATTTGCATGATGTATGCAGTGTCTTTTAAAAAGCAAGCATGATGTACAATGAAGTGTTAAGTGTAACAGATGTATCCTCTAAGTGGTACCTTGGAGAAATGTGTAGTATTGTTTTTAAGTACAGTATAATTATTCCTTACAGATAATTATTTACCACTCTGCTTTATTTAAAGCTGCTTTACTTTATCTTTAGTGCTCCCTGGTGCTGCTAGCATGAAGAGCAAACGATCATGTTGATCAAGACTTGCATATTGGCGAGGAGTCAATCGACTTGCTTCACAGCACGACAGTCCAAATGCCACCAAATGTTTTGCCCTTTACTGAATCTTTACATCGATATTTCCTTTGTAAGAGCATTTGTTACCAATAACCCCTCTGCTCTTTTACGCAGTCTCTTTGTCTGTGCCTTTCACTCGTACCAACACAATAATGACTCGATTGTTTCTTATGTTATGACTCAACCTTTTAGACCTTCTTTTAACTGCATCTGCTCCTTTACTGCCCTAAAAAAAGGTAATTCAGCCAATTAGGCTGTTTTCCGTTCCGCTCTAGAGTTTGTGCACACAGATTCAGTTAGTCATATAAACTGTCTTTGTTGCTGTTCAGCGTGTCTCAGTGGTGCATGTTTTCAGTCATTTAAATTGCTGAAATGCTAGAACAACTAATGAACTGTGCATAAATTATAATTGAATAACTTTTAGACTAATAAATATGCTGTTCCGGAGCATAAACAAGCAGAGAAGCAGATTATTGTCAGGATTTCTAGTATAGAAAAGACAGCTTTGGTGAATTTACTGTTTACACTATATACAGTACAGTATATACTGGACATGCACCAATATATATACCGCCAAAATATGGAATTGGTGCTAAAAAATAGCATAATTTTTCATAATATTTAATGCTTTGTATCTCCCAATCCATGCAACTTTATAAAAAAAATAAAATAAAAAAAAATGCATACACATATTTTTATCAGATAAAAAGAAAGACATTTGCTAAATACAATTTCATGACCTTTGTAATTTTTTTAATTCAAATCATTCAATGATCTTAACTGTCGTTCAGATGAAATTTGGCCAATTTAGATTTCACATAAAAAGACAAAACCTGAAAAAGTGTATTAATCTAAAATGCAAAGTTAAGATACGCCAACATGGTTACGGACACTACCGATTTTTTTGCTTTTCAAGTTTTTACCAAAAAATGGAATGCTTCAATTTAAGCAACAACTTTTATAGCTCAAAAATTGAAGCTTACACCAATTTTAGTATCAATACTCATAAAGAAATATGAATAATTTGCATTGTTAATTATTATTGTTGTTTGAAGCAATGCTGAAAAATAGCCATTTTTGGAGCACATACAGTATAGAATCATCTCTCCATCACTTCCACATGGCATAAACTTCAGAAGTAGCTTCTTTGGCATGAACATTTTCTCTATTATATGTATAACATTAAAAATAATAATAATCAGCACCAGTACTGGTTTGGCTGATAGACGAGACTTATATATCCACCCCAGAATGTGCAGGGATTCTTAACAACTGTGCTACACGGGTTTGTCACGTGTGCCTATAACAAGCTCTAGTATTTATTAGAGTCACGTATTTTCTCCTGAATAAGGTTTTTATAGATTTTATCCTATGTACACTATATCCTCTATATAACAGAGGGGACTTTGTCTCTGTCTGACTTTATTTTAGGTCAACAATACTGTATTAGAGAACAAAATGAGCAGAATGTAATGGATTTCATATGATGTACAGTACATGGGCTAATGGGATTATGTCAGTTTAAAAAAAATCTGAATGTGCTTCTTACTACAAAATGAAGATGACTGCAGGGAGAAAAAAATGTCTGTGTTATAGTTTAGGTCTGTCAGCTATAGTTAGTCGAAACCAAACAGGGGAACAGTTCTGAAATGTTCCTGAGATGTTATAGAAACAATTGTTTTAACTGTTTTCTTTTAAGCACATTAGTCTTGCCATAGTATGGATGAGTGGGTGTCTGGTTTCTGTTCTCCATCTGCTTTTATTCTGGTTCTTTCAGCTAAGTTCCACCCATTAAATACATACTACTAGATTGATTTTACACATTAAATGTGAGAAAGTGTGTAAATGGTGGCCTGTGATGGACTCGTGTCCCATCCAGGATATATTCCCACCTCATGCACAGCATTCCCAGGATACTGTAGGTTCTGTATTATTATTCTCCGGATAAAATCTTCGTTGAAGCTGATTTACAGCCGAAATAGCACTGAAGGAAACCGGCAGCTATTGTGGAGTTGACATGTTCATTCTAATGCTTTTCAGAGTCACAGGAGGGGAGCTGTTTGAAGATATTGTGGCCAGAGAGTACTATAGTGAAGCTGATGCCAGGTTAGTATTCTGACATAATGATAATGAATAGTTGTGTATATACAGTACCACTTCTACAAATCTCTATTAAAAAAAAAAAAAACTTGGATCTTAAAAATGATAATCAATGCTTTAGAATGGACAAATAACAATAAAATGTGTTATGTTAAATAAAATGAATGGGAATTAAATCTGCATACAATATGTGAGCAATGACTGTTTAAAATGTGTGTGTTTTTGTTGTGTATCTTGCTTTGCTGTGTATCTATATCCTTCCATACTTTCTTGTCCCGAGCTGTATCCTAATGCTTTAAAGGTCCGCTCCATTCCTGGTTAATGTAGATAGAGTTGTCTTTGCAACAGTGCAAGTACTCTATCCTGTTGTATATTTGTTAAATGTTTTGTGCTCATTGTGAATTGTATGTTTTATTCCACTTAAACGACCTCGTATTCAGTAAAATCTTCACAGTGGTAACCGAATACTCATATAAAACTAAAGGATTTTTCCTGCATTGACGTTTTTTCCATTTGTTGTTGTTGTGGGACGTTCTGTCGTATGTTTGATCTGTGCTTGCTGAACTGTATTTCTCCTCTTTTGCTTTCCTGCCATGTCTTTCTCTCCCTCAGTCATTGCATACAGCAGATTCTAGAGAGTGTAAATCATTGTCACCTAAGTGGTATTGTCCATCGAGACTTGAAGGTTAGTATGACAGCCGGAAACGTATGATAATCCTGGCTTGGCTCTCCAGATGAACAATTAACAACCACTCGATCACACGGATGCTGTGCTCTTTTAAGCTCACTGCACCCACCTTAACTTCTTCTGGTCTGCATCAGGGGTTGTAAAATAAATATGCATGTAGTGTCAGAGAAACGTGCTCTAACTAGTGGCTGTGAGGTTTGACTCGAGGGGATGTCTACATGGAGTTACCCATAATCTGATGGAGTAGCTTATAAACATTTTCTTTTTTATTTTAGCAAGTAATTAATGTCAGAATAGAAAGTCAGGGTTATCCTAATATCCTACTAGGGTCAAGCCCACAGCCACCTCTAGTGCAAACACCACTTCTGCTTTGAGATCAGAGAAAGTAGGACGGAGAGAACACTGAAAGCAATGCGAACTGGATTTATCGCCCAATATGGGCCCAGTATTTTGACTTTGCTCAATTTCCAATGAGGTAACACTTAAGTTGAATAAATCCTAGCTTTTTCTATAGGCCATGTTAAGCCTAGATTCTTTAGTTAACTCCACGACTCCTCTAACTTCCTTGGTCTCAATGCAAATGCAGTGTGTGTGAGCTCATGACTAACCCACACCCCCCTGGTGTTTGCATGCAGTCATTGCATTCAGCAGATCCTTGAGGCGGTTCTCCACTGCCACCAGATGGGAGTGGTCCATCGCGACCTGAAGGTGAGTAAATGCACTAGGGGGTTCGAAACACCAAACTAATTTTTCTTTTCTCCTTCAATCAATGTACTAATAAACCCAATATTATGGGGATATAGTGGTGAACTTTGATAATGTTGATAAGCTAATGTCCTTCAAGTCACTGACATTTTGTTCATTCCCTAACTCACAATGTCTAGGGTTTCTAGAGCATACACACCAACCGCCCCCCAATTTCCCATCAATAATGAGTGATTTCAGTGTTGGTTCCTCTAGTCAAAGCCTTGGTTATTCCCCCAAAGTCTTGACTGCTGGATTAAATGGTGTTTGAGACAATAAAATAATATACTTGCATCATAAACTTTTGTGTGTCTATAAACGAGTGATACGTATGCCAATGTTACCTACAAAATCCCCCATCCATCCCTTCCATCCCCCAACGCACCAGTGCCAAGGTTCCGAGTGCTGAACGTTAATTTGCTAATCAAATGAGCCAGGTGCAGCTACGAGTGTAATCCTTTCCCTGCTTTTAGAGTCCAGACTCGGTCATATGATTCGCCGTTGCTACAGCGTTACCATGGCAAACACACGGAGGGCTGGGCGTGGTGGTGGAGATGAAGTCATTAGAGACTAAACATTAAAAGAAAAGATAATATTGTTTATAAACGGGAACCTAATTTAGGTATTATGTCTGTGCAAATATGTCTGGCTAGGGTTGTGTTAACTTCCACACGTGCAAACTTACACACAGTGCAGTTACATTTATTCCGATTCACCAGGCTCTAGTTTAGCGAGCATACAAGCAGAACACGACTGTATAAATGTCATAAGAAGCTACTGTACCTTTTTGGTTCATACTGTACACACTAGCATTTTACTCCATTTTTTAAGACCTGGAACCCCACACCAGTTCCCCTCTCTCTCTCTCTCTCTCGCTCTCTCTCTCTCGCTCTCTCTCTCCCTGCCACACAATCTAACCATTGCGTATAAGCTCTATTAAGCTTGTGTGGGTGCAGTTTATTTGTTAAAGCTCTTCCGAAGTGCAAATGGAGATTAACATGGAGATGAAGGTGCTCAGAATGATTGTACATACACATAATGCCATTTATTGAAAGGTCGTTATTTGTCATTGCTCTAAAGCAAATTTTGACATACTGTACATCTTTACGTTGGCGTCCCGCAATATAAATAAATTTGGTGCATTATTACAGATGTGCTATGTTTTTCAATGTCTTCAGTTCAGTCAAGGTCAGGAATACTGTGGAAGGTGTTTCCCCTGACTTGCACCTACATGTCTGCACCTCCCACTCCCAAACAGATATGTGAAGAATGAATACAAGAACAGTATCATGGTTTGCTTTAGACTTCTTTGCTGTTGTGAGAGCATGTGTTCTATTACATAATGGCTCTTTGACTGACCAGGTGTCCTTCTTTTACTGTAAAATACATACTGATTGCACTCCATACAAGTTGTACATTGAGGTATTTAAAAGGTAAATGCTTTTAAAGGTATGCAAAAGCAATGGCTGCACTCTTGATGGTAATGTAGCAATGGCTGCGTTAGCATCGATCGCACCCCCCCCCCCCTTGTAGCATGGTAGCACCTTATTAGCATAAATGTTTCTGCATGAGTCACAGCGAATGGCTGCCCGACTAACTGCACCTGAATGACCTGACCTCTGGACGCCTTTGTGAGAACGTTACTTCGGCTCCTTTTGCTGTTTTGCTACTGTATGAACCTTGATAGGTTATGTATAGTCTCAATGAAATAAGAGCTCAATGACATGTTCGTGACCACCAAGTAAATTCTAAGGACTTGTTGGTAATATTTACAAATTTCTATGGGTTGTGCATGGTGTTAAATGATTTAAATAGATAAAATTGGTCAAATTAAGTAATTCAGAGATTTAGCTGCACTTTAAGAACAAAGTTCATGAAATCTCAGTGAAATTTGTTTTTTTTAGTTATGATCACACCTATTACAGTTATTTGTGTAATTGTCAATTACAGTTAAATTTAGCAAAGTCCATTATTGTCTGTATATGCCGATCAGCCATAACATTAAAACCATAAAAACATTAAGCCCAGTATTGTGTGGGTTCCCCTTGTGCCACCAAAACAGCTCTGACCCCTCGAGGCATGACTCCACGAACCCTCCGAAGGTGTGATGTGGTATCTGGCACCAGGACATTACCAGCCAGTCCTGTAAATTGCAAGGTTAGGGCCTCCATGGATCAGACTTGTTTGTCCGGCACATCGCATGGGATGGGTAATCGATCAGATTAAGATCTGGTGAATTTGTAGGCCGGATCAACAACTTTGAACATTTTGCCTGCTAATCCCCATGCAGCAAGCTGTGGTGCACTGGGTGTTCTGGTGCCTTTCTATCCTAGTCAGCAATTTGTGCTACATTGGCTTTTCAGTGGGATCTGACAAGACAGGCTAGCATTTGCTCCCCACAGGCATACAGTAGATGAGGCTTGGGTGCCAATCATCCTGTCACCAGTTTATTGGTATTTAATTGCTGATCAATATTAATGTTATATGGTGTTAGTGTTATGGCTCTTCTGTGTGTGTGTAACGTATATTCAGTTCCAACTGTCTGACTGGGTTATGCATAAGTTTCTATCTTCAAGCATATATTGGATGGGGGAATTATAACATGTACTTATCTATTATCATGTCCGTAATCTAAAGTTTATTCCTTAATAGCTTTACAGTATTTGAAGGTTTTTGGCACACTCATGCACCTACTCCATTCACAGTGATCTTTCAAAAACTTTAGATTAAGCTTTTATTGCTTCATTTATACTCCTTTAATTTCATCAGTAGAAACTGTGCATAACCCTGAGGGCATTTCTCTTGAGAATGACCTGGGTCAAAAATGATTCTTTGAAGAAGTAGCATTTTACCTATAATTAAGCATCATGAAGTTTTTAAACTGTTGACCACAAAAGTTTAACGCCATGGTGGCTGGGAAAATAACAAGTTATATTCCCAGTTTAATTTAGTGTATCGAGTTTTAATAGTGCTCTTAAATCTATCCAAAACTATTACATCCTAGTGAAGCATTTTAAAGATTCTATAAACATTCTTGATCCAGGGTCAAACTCATAATGGTTTTTTAAATATAAAACACTCGGGTCCCAAGTCACATCTAAAGTTGCTCTCTTTGCTTTTGTAACTTAAGCCTGAGAACCTGCTTTTAGCCAGCAAACTCAAGGGAGCTGCAGTGAAACTGGCCGACTTTGGCTTGGCCATTGAGGTGCAGGGAGACCAGCAAGCATGGTTTGGTGCGTATTTACCTCAACACACAACCATCATAAATATGTCAGTGTCATATATACAGTATACACAAACGTGACAGCAGCACAATGCATAAAATCTAACTTCTATGGCATAGTTGTTGGTGCAAGGTGAGCTGGATTGCGCATTTTAGAAATTACTTGGGATTTTCAAACACAAGAATGTAGATCAACCCACTAAGGATCACGTTGTGTTTTTTTTTCTTTATTTAAATTGATTAATATAACGTTGAAAGATAAATATTGCTAAATGGATTCTTTGGCTCACATCAACATTGGACTTTTTATGTAATATTTATTTCACTTTTTTTTTTGTCACAGGGGAGGGGAATCATTTTTTTAAAAAAAGGTTTTATATCTAAGCAGAATACTGTATCTGCGTGATCTTTTATTCTAATTTTATTGGGTGTTGTTTCATATGCAGTGTCCAATCTATTTTTTTTTTAATTGTATTAATATTTAAATAATCCAACTCTGTTTTTTGATGCATTAATAGTTATTAGAGAAATCACTTTCCTAAATTTTCTGTGTCTAATAGGACAAATTAGCATTTTGTCTGGGTTTTTGGCACAGTGCCGAATGCACAACATGATGTTAGATGATTATTAATTAACAATTATGTGAGATATGCCCACTTTTGCATTATTTATAGCCATCTTATTAATTATTTAATGTAAATGTGTAATGCAAATAAATGAGCCGATACACACCCTGAGCAAATAGAAAAGGGCTTTTGAAGTGATTATATATTTCAATAGACTAACACATGCTAATGCACAATAGACTAATGCACATTCAGCCCCTGCTGTCACAAAGCAGACAACTCTTTAATATACAACGAGACAGCTGATGCTCAAAAGGACTAGGTTGATCCAAAAAGAGGAACCGTTCTGTGAGGGTGCTGCACAATGTTCATTCCTTTCACCTTTTATTCTTTTCTAATATATAACAACCTTATTTATACACAGTCTGGCCAAAAAACATCCACAATTTGGATTTTAATAAGCAAATACTTAAGCACCTTTGATTGGATAATTACTGCAGTGATGAATATGTTTCAATTATTAATTTTGTGACAATTATTTACACCTAACTGATGCAGTGAGTAGCTCTTAATAGTTTTTATTTCTTAATCAACCAGGTCACATATCCCATGGTCATGAAAATGATGTTAGTGTGTTTCAGAAGGGTCAACCAAATAAACAACAAAGGAGACTTATAACGTTACTGGAGTCCAGTGTATTATTAAAACCTGAGAGGATAATGATGAAACTTCACAGAAGAAATGTGGTCAGGAAAACAAAAAAGGAATGACCGAAGATCAGAGATCACTCAGTGAAGTTGCATTGTAAATAATGGACAGTAGAAATCAGATCTATGTTTAATAGAAAGTAAAAGCGTTTTTATATTTTCGTTGTCATGTGACAAGGAGCCATAGGAGTGGAACCAAACAGCTGTGAAAAGTTTGCTAATGACCAATGCAAAAAGGTCATGTGGTCTCATACTGTAAGTCCAGATTTACCCTGTTACAGAGTGATGGGGATGTCAGGGTATGAAGGAAAACGCATGTACGATGCACCCATCATGCATCGTGCCCACTGTGCAAGCCTCTGGAGGCATGTGGAGTTGTTTCAATTCGTCAGGTCTGGACTCACCAATGTTTTGCTGCAAGTCTGTACAGCAATAAATGTTGTGGCATCGCATATCGTTGTTGAAACAATGCCAGAATCAGTGCAGGCCGTAATTAAAGCTAAAGGTGGTTCAGTGAAATATTAGTATGCATGATTATTTTGTTTACATTTTTTTGGTAGGCATTGCACACGATTATTTTCTAATGAGCAAACATTGGACATTTTTTTTAGAATTTGTTTAAAAAGATTTTTGCCATTATAATGAAGAGAAGAAGAAACATATCATACTGTATGTTACACTTGACAGGTTCACATTTAGTAGACAACTTTAATGTCAAATCTTGACTGTTAGCTTGATGTATTGTGTGATAATCCTGACTTGGTCTTTTTCTTCTTCTTTGTTTGTCTCAAAGGATTTGCTGGCACTCCTGGTTACTTGTCTCCTGAGGTCTTAAGAAAGGAGCCCTATGGGAAGCCAGTTGATATGTGGGCTTGTGGTATGTCTTTTATAGTCATATAAATACAGTGTCAGTTTTTGAACCCCTCTTTGCCTTCCTATAAATGTCCCCTGATATTTGACTGTATGCGTCCTCACATAAGGTAAAGTTGCATTATAAAGTACTAATAGTATACAATATGACCCAAAGCTTATGTTGGTCAAAGACAGTAGATCTTATATCCCTTATGTCATTGAAGCACTGGATTGTGACAACTCCTTTCACTAACATCTACAGTAAGCCTTTCATATGTAGCTTATTGTCTTTTATTCAGTTTCCTGTGCGATAGAGAATGTGTGTATGAGGAAACTAAAGAAGTTTTGTTCTGACAGTGAAAAAATTACGACTATAATAGGAAGCATGATAGAGGGGCCTCCACCATAAAACTACCACCTGGATTAAACATTAGTTTGATTTTTGCCTGTCCCTTGTTGAACATTACACAGTGTAGACATGTTAGAAAAGAGTGATCCTAATTATAATACCTATCCATGTCTGAAAGGCATCCGAACATTAAGCCCAATATTTTGTAGAGCTTCCTTGTGCTGCAAGAGCATCTCTGGCTCCTCTGGGAGCATCTTCAGCAATATGGTACTGTATCAGGACATTTCGGGCAGATCTTTTGGGTGCCATGGGTTTATGGGATTTGGACTTGTTTGTCCAGCACGTTCATGGATGCTTGGTTGAATTGAGATTTGGGGAACTAGGAGGCCGGATTTACAACCTTGAATTCTTTGCCTGCTAAGCCCCGTACAAGGCCGACATTGATGCGCTTGGTGTTCTGGTGCCTTTCTATCATAGCCAGCATTAACTTTGTTTAGCAGTTTGTGCTACATTGGCTTTTCTGTGGATTCAGACCAGTCAGGTTAGCTTTTGCTCCCCACATGCATAAATGAGCCTTGGGTGCTCATGACCCTGTCACCAGTTTACATATCATTTTTATATAGTAATTGATAATCAGTAAAGGTGGCACGGTGGTGTAGTGGTTAGCACTGTCGCCTTCCACCTCCAGGGTCCAGGTTCGATTCCCGGCCAGACTCGCTTCCCGTCTCTGTGTGCATGGAGTTTGCATGTTCTCCCCGTGCTTGGTGGGTTTCCTCCGGGTACTCCGGTTTCCTC
>JAQMYK010000001.1:24298884-24319672 GCA_030014345.1 Clarias buthupogon
CACCTCCAGGCCTGGCTCCAGAGGGAGGCCCCGGTGACCCACGTCCGGGCAAGGGAAAACGTGTATCAAAGATTTTATTCATCATAAGAGGTTTTATGAACCACTCTTTGTCTGTTCCCTCACCTAGGACCAGATTGCCATGGGTGACCCTACCAGGGGCTTAAAGCCCCCGACAACATAGCTCCCAGGATCATTGGGACACGCAAACCCCTCCACCACGATAAGGTGGTGGTTCAAGGAGGGGGACTCTGGGACCTTGATTTCCAAATGAAATGCAAAATTTACTTGAATCTGAAAAGAGGATTTTGGCCCACTGAACAACAGTCAAATATTTAGGTAAGAAGCCTCTGAGGTTGTTACTGGTTCATGAGTGGCTTGACACAAGTAATGCAACAGTTGTAGCTCATGTCCTGGATACGTCTGTGCGTGGTGGCTCTTGAAGCACTGACTTCAGCTGCTGTCCACTCTTTGTGACTCTCCCACAAATTCTTGAATGGGCTTTGCTTCACAATCCTATTAAGGCTGCAGATAACTGATTGCTCCATTGCTTGTGCACATTTTTTTCTCTCTATTCAACTTTCCATTAATGCTTGGATAACAGCACTCTGGGAACAGCCAGCCTACTGAACCAGACTGAGAGACCATTTAAAGGCTCAGGAAACCTTTGTAGGTGTTTTGAGTTAATTAGCTGATTAGAGTCTGACACCATGGGTGTCCGTTATTGAACTATTTCATAATATTCAAATTTCCTGAGATACTGAATTTCAAGTTTTCATTAGCTGTAAGTCATAATAATTAAAATTAAAGAAATATATAAATATATCAGTCTGTGTGTAATGAATCTATGTAACAAATTTCACTTTTTGAATTGAATTACTGAAATAAACTTTTCGATGATATTCTAATTTATTGACATGCACCTATCTGTGTGTGTAGTACAGTATGTATATACAGTGTGTATGTGTATATATACAGTGTATAATAAACAGTGTGTATATACAGTGTATATAAAATCATCTAAAAATATATTTTTTAAATGGTCATGCAGTCAGACATTTCATTAAGTGAGGGTTAACAATAACCTTCTTCCATGAATAATCTTCTGGTATTACAAATTGTTATTCTCAGTTTGGACATCTTATTAGTGTACCTCACATTGGTCATAATTTTTTAGTCCATGTTTTAAGCAGCTACTGTACATACTGCTTATTGATCAATAGCTTCACACATTGCACAAATGCAGAATGGGTCGCACCATTTCCTGTTTCCTCATTGGACAGCTTTGCGTGTCTTGTTTTTGTCCATTCCCCTTTTTAGATCAACAACAAAGGCAACGTAGTCACCAGCCCTAAAGAGGCAGTCCCCTCTCCTGCTCTGGTACTCTCTCTGTCTGTGTGTCTCTGATCTCATTAAACCTCATGTTTTCTGCCTTTGTTTGAGCATTTCATCTGTTTCTTGTGTAATAATCAGTGGCACATCTGTCAAAGGAGTACTAAATTATTTAAAAAGAATAGCCGGGTTAAAATGTTAAATGCATTTAAACAGTATAGTTAAAAGAGCATACGCATTTCAAAATGAATTTTAAGACTTATTAAATATGCTTCATAACACTATTCCGTACTGCTCTCATGCTCTCGATCACTGATGTCGTTAGAACTCCAGACATTTTGAGCCACTGTTTACTCGCTAACAAGTTATTACACTTGAAGGTGGAACTGCTTAGTTGTGTTAATTCACTTACGGTTGACCATAACGCAAAACATATGAACAAACCTAAAAATGCAGGAGCAAATCAGAAATCACAGCAAGCTAACCAAAGCGGAAAAAAAAACAAAAAAACAAGTCAGTATTAACAGAAATGTTGGGTCCTTATTGAACATTACATGCGCATTGTTGATTGGACCTGGCAAATGACTGGCTGAGAAAAATAATTACCCAAATAATTTAATTTAAAGCTGCTTATATTATTATTATAGGCAAGTGTTATTGTTTCTTAATAAGGAAGTTTAAATCCTGTCTTATGTTGCATTATGTGATGAAAAAAATAACCATTTACAATATAAAAAAGCATCAGTAAATACTGTATATGTCGGTTCATAGTTCCTCTTTTTTTAAACATTCCACTTTACGCTGTAGCCAATCAGCAATGTGCATGTGACATTCAGTAAGTACCGCCCGTGTCATTTTTAGTTAATGTTCATGGTTGTAATTTTGCTGTGGTGTTTAAATATATATTTTTGTCTTTTCGCTGTTGTGCCTTTGGTTTTTGCTGTTGTTACTGTTGCTGTCGTGTTGTCATTGTGTATTCTTGCATTTTTTTTTTTTAGTTTTTGTCGCCTGTATTCTGCACTTATAAACTACCAGCTCTATAAGAAACTGAGCAGATGTGTGTTAATGCTGTTTAAAAATCCTGCGATTTAAGAAAATAAATGTTAGTCATTAGCCTGCTATTTTGATCATTTGATGGTGTGGCTCCAGCTGTTGTCCAGTGACTTGGGACAACCACAAACAGAAAGCTTTTTGTCAAGTTTATTTAGTGTGGTTCATTTACAGTAGGTTAAGCAACTTCTGTTAGTTCATGTGACTTTTCTCCTTCTTGCAATGCTCCAGTTAGCAGTACTGGAAATATACTAGTTGCCACAGTCTTTTTGGTGCTTTGTACTTAATTTGGGATACTTCTGTTTTTTTTTCACATCTATCTTAAATCATCATTGCGGTGCGTTTAATTACATTACGATATGTCTTGGTTGTTTAAAATTTTCCTGTTTGTCACCCAGAGCGCGAGTACAATGGAAGTAATTGGGGTCAAATTTCTCAACCATCGTTTTGTGCAAAAATACATTTTAAAGTTCAGACTTGCAGTACATGAAGCTTCTGCAGTCCCACTGAGCTAAATGGAACTGGAATCTTTCATAGTTACTGTGTATTTAGTAGGGCTGCACGATTTGATCCAAAAATCACATTGTGATTATTTTGACATGTATTGCAATTTAAACTGCAATATTTAACTATACTGCACAAAAAAACTAAGGGAACACTTGGTCCTGGTTTGACTTGAACCATACATATACATATAAGGGGTGTTCAAGTCAAACCGGGAGTAAGTGTTCCCTTATATTTTTTGAGCAGTATATTAAATGTACCATTTTGTATTCAAATATATTTATCTGGTATTTAACACCAAATAATTGGACAAATGATCTCATTAAGAGGATTTTTGTCACTATTTATTCGTCAACAATAAAATAAACAGACACAGACAAACTCTACATAAATTCCCTACTATGCATATATTACCTGTAATAATAGTACCTCTAAATTAGGCAATTTCATGTGAGAGTGCTGTTGTGCTGAATATCAGCACAGCTACTGTATGAGGCCCTTGTGTCTGTGAGCGCATTACAGCTGTAGCGATATTCAGCTCAACAGCACTCCCTCGTGCATGATATTCCTTAAATTAGAGATGCACTTAGGGGTTAGATATAAAAAATTATTTGGATAGTTATGTAGTTCTCAGGTCCTTATCTGTAGTTCTTTAGCATTATTAGCATGCTTTTAACATCATTTGCCTAGACAACATAAATAGATTAGGCTAAAATCTTTGACGGTTCAATTTAATTCTCTAATAGATCAGTTTTGGATTTGATCAGTTTTGGATCTGATGGATCATTTGAGCAGTTAATTGGCTGCTACACCTGTCACACTGCACCTTAGCACTAAATCAATTCCTAAAAATCATCCAGAATCAACCTTACTTTATTTTAACATCATGTTTTCTTAATATTCTTCTGCTCTAATCTTATTTTTCTAAAGACCATCAAGCATACTGAATTTTGATTCGGCTAAAAATGTCTGCTTTGGTACTGTTTTGTAAATTATTTTTTTAATAGCTGGTAAATAGCTGCTAATGTAATTTAGAGTCATGTGTGAATGGGTTCTACTTGTAATTAACATTTCAATCATATTCATGATAAATAAGACAAGTTGTTCTCAATGTCCATGCAGAACAAAGCAATGCTTGGTGAGCTTTACTGTTTTACATTCTGTGTACAAGAATGAAATTTCTCAAGTCTGTCTTTCTGATCCTCTTGAATGTCTTCCTTTTCCCTTTGCACTTCATAATCAGGAGCCTCAAACTACTGTTATCCACAATCCAACTGATGGAAACAAGGTATTATGTATATAAACAGGTTTGCTAGGATCAAGCTTGCTCCATCGTGTATTTTTTTCGTTAAGGGATCGCTGATTTAATTGACTTTAATGGCGGATGAGACTTCTGGCCTTAAATGCATTAGAAGCTGCTGAGCCAGAACAAGCCAATTCTTCGATATACGAAATCGCTACAGATGTCATCTTGAAAAACATCATCCACTAATCAGTAGTGAATGCTCTGCATGCCTGTGTGGTACACGCTGTGGTGATGTTTTCTTGTGCGTTTAAAGACGTAACGCAGGAACCTTTCAGCACATTTTCTGCATATCTTTATGCTTTTTTTGGTGCATGGGGTGTGTATTTTGTGGCATGGCTCATAGGGAAATCCTTCTACAGTAAGTGTGGGAGCTGTTTAAAACAAGTCTCTGCACATTCTCGCAACATCCTAATGATACAAAGATGAGTAGCTTCAGGGACATTGAAGTATATGTGAACATGATATTTTAAAATATGCCTCGGAATGATCGTGTTAATTTACATTACATGTATCCATGTTAAATTCATATTATGTTCCCCTTCAGGAATCCTCTGAGAGTGCCAACACTACCATAGAAGATGAGGATGTAAAAGGTATAGTCAGTTTCACATGATACACACTTACACACTTTAGTGATTAGGGCTGTGTTTCAGATTTTCATTGTGTTTGCTCCATTTCATAACCAGCAAAGACATTCATTTCCCTGTCATCAGCCCAGTTTATTTATTCATCAGGTCACCATTGATGTATGTTGGCAGTGATCACACATTATTATGGTTAGCCATCTTCTGTTTTGTGCAAAAATTTATTACAATGACTGAAGTGTAGGTTGCAATTTGAGTATTTAACATGGTAGTAGTTTTAATATTCAAGGTGATTTCTATTTAACTCTCTACAAAGCCAGTTGGTTGATGGCTTTTAGTTTACTGTATCTGTATAAATGCTTTACTCCAACCTGTGCATCATGGTTAAGTGCAGTGTTTAACTTAAGCATTTAACCTCATAAAAGATCACTTAATGAAATTATTTGTGCCCCTCTGTGTAGGTGTATCATGAATGGCAGGCATACTGAAAGCATATCACTGCTTCTCATTATTATAAATGAGCTTATTAAAGAGACACAAGGTTTACTGGTGCTTATTTACAGGGAAGCGTTCCCTATTCAGTCCTTATCTAATTCCCTGTCTGATACTTTTTGTTTTTCTTTCTTTGCTCCTGCAGTCATTATGAGACAGTGCATTGATAATCAGCCACAAGCAGCAATTTTCTGTGTGTTTTTGTGTATAAGAGTAAATGATATTCATAGGGCATTAATCTGTCAGCTCATTACTGTGCATTGTCTGTGCAATCTGCTGTCCAACGAAGCAATTATTGTCTGCTGATGGTTGCAGCCCGGGCCTTTCACAGGAGAGTGAAAAATATTTCAAATATTTGGAACAACTGGTTTTGTCTTTGGCAGAGTTGCAGTTTGGAAATTAATCTTTGCTGTGCCAACATGGTTGCAACACTGAAATTCATTTAAGAATTGATCGTTTACCAGCAAAAGAGACGCATGAATTACTTATCTTTAGTCTTGGGATTGATGTATCCTATGGTCTGATGTCTGTCTTATTCTCAGTGAAGGATTATCTATGGTGTCTGGTGAGTTACTTGGGACTAGTGATGAAATTTCTCATGAACAAAGGCGCACTCTCCCGTGATGAGTCTCTTAGCCATCTGTAAATGATGAATCCGGCTGAGGTGGCTCGGAGCCCACTGCAGTCGTTCCCAGCCAAGAGAACGCCTGATCCTTGAAAATCAACAGATAACTTGTCTCCAGCTTGAGGAAGAGACGCATCTGTCTGTGGGAACTGTACACACTCATTCAGAAACACCACTTGAACCCTACAGGAACTCAGCTGGGAGTTATTGCCACATCCCCTGTACAGTCCTGACCTCGCTCCGAGTAATTTCCACATGTTTGGGCCATTAAAGGAGGTCCTGGGAGGCCAGTGTTTCAGACGTGAAGCACGCAGTCCGATCTGAGAGAACTTTCTACCTTGATGGTATCCAAGGACAAGTGAAACGCTGCATTAATGTAGCGAGGGATTATATAGAGAAATAAATTGTTTATTCTGAAAAATCAAAACTCCTGGTTTGACTTGATCGCCTCGTGTGTACTGTACTTCAACAGTGAGTAAAGGTTAAATATTGTCTTCTCATCTAGACCAAACGACAGGGAAAAATCTGCCAGGTTGGATTTCAAATCCCAAGTGATGCAGCACAAAAGATGATTGCAACAATACAACACGTATCCATGTCCAAGAGTGTGAAAGAATGGCATTGCTCCTTCCCCTATCAATCAATAGCCAAATAATTAGTGGCTGTAAGTGAGCTTGTGCATGTGGAAGAAAAGAGACAGTGTTTTTCTCCAGCTCCCCTCCAAAAAAAAAAAAAAAGAAAACATGTGGTGGCTGGCTGGAAAGATGTTCTCACTGTCACCATCAACTTCGAGCCAAATGAGCAGACTGGGAGAAAATGAGGTAATAAGATAACATGGGCAGTGTTTGAACTTGATGCAGATTCAACACTGTGTGTGTTCCTGCCTTTGAACCCTCTGTGTCCAGGAAAGATCCAATTTTTAATACACCTGCAAATAAAATGTCTGTTCATAAACATTTAAACCAGCAGAAGTCAGTAAACTAGGGTGCATTCAGTACACTCACATGCAAAGTGTGTGTTAATACTAAAAAGCACTGGGCGTCAGTTGGAAAGTCAAAATGTTGCACTTAGACATTGTAAAGGATACAAGCTCTGACTGAAAGGCTCATCGTAGGAAGCGATGTACTGTATGCAAAAGTTTCCCTAAGCTTTTTGCATTTTTTTTCTTCACACATTTCCTCCTGATTTTCAGTGTTTTCACCAAATTCTTTGGAGGAAACCTACAGAACTGTCTGTATTTATTTATTTATATAGAAATACATTTCCACTCATTTAAATGCTTTTGTCTTTTCATTTTCTTTCCCCCCACACTTTTACTGTTGTTTTATCCCTTCACCTTTGCTGCATGTACAAATTATATGCAAATATATCCACACTCCATACACCTTTCCACCACAGCCCCATACGTCACCTTCTCATTCCTCATTTGTCTGACAAGTGCACCACCTGCTGGATGCTACTAGAAACTACAAGCGCAGTGGCTCTCCCTCTCTCCCATTCCTCATCTTCCTGCTCTTCCTCGTCGTCCTTTGACTGCTGCCTCACTAGCACAGAGGCGTGCTGTAGTTACACACTCAAACTGCTCCTGGTTGTTTATTTCTTACTCTTCCTGTCAGCCTTTCCTATGGGAAGCCAAACACATCCAAAGTGGGATGAAACCGCGGCGCCCGACTGAGCCGGTGTGGGCGGACCGAATATCTGCGCGGCCCCGCGGACCAACTTGAGCGCGACTCTGATAGAAATAGACCCCGCCCACCATACATTTACATTTTACCCACAATTCCCCGCTGTAGTTTAGAGTGCGATATTGGCAGACATTATGAAGTTCTTTAAATGTATTGTTTATTTATCCTTTATGGAAACTGCATTAGGTTTTTACATTTTAAGTTGTTTTATTGTTCCGGTTTTTTTCCCACCACCGCTAGTTAAGTCTCAATGTTCAGTAGTTTCTTTTTAGGTCATGCATTCTAAGCATAATCTAAAATCTCAATTGAACGTGTTTTAGCAGTGCCCTCTGCTGGTGAAAGTCAAAATCACACCATCCACAGACTAGTGTACTGTGCAGTAGAGCTGTGCATGTGCAATTTACTCGATTATGCAATTTACTCAGTTTCATTGGTCAGTTTCTTTTTTGTTTGTTTTTTAATTGCGTCTTCTTTTGAATTCATGGTTGGTTGGTGCAATACTGCTACCTACTGGACTTGCATGATCAGGACAACAAGATTATTGCTTTCTATGAGTCATGATGTTTAAACAATCAACACCAGTTACACTCCATTTCAGTGTTTATTAAATAACAGCATGTAGTGTTATAATTTAGCAGTTTTGAATACTTTAACAAATATAGCTGCCTGATGGAATCAAATAGAAAATCGCAATGCCCAAATAATGTAATCGAATGGAGAGTCTACCAACGATTTACAACTCTTTTGTGTACATTAGTGTGTTTATTGTCAGAGGTTTACACTAAATGCTCTGGGTGACTAAGGTTTTTATTACACTTCTGTAACTTGTATTCATTTTCAAATCTTGGTAGAAACATAAAACAGGCAGAACAAACATGGTTCTGTAATGAGAAAGCTTTCTACCTGTCTGGTATCTAAGCAACATTTGTGAAATGATGGGTTAAGAGTGCAGTAGTGTAGCAGAGGAATATATAGGAAGATTAAAGGTAATTTTTACTCTCATAACTGTGTTCTGTTATTTTGGACAATTAAAAGTCCTGTTTTTAACTATGATTCGATCTTACATTCATGGCTAAGTCTGATTTTATACATTTTCTATTTGATATTATTATTATTTTTTAATTTAATTTTTAAACCCACACCTAAAAGACATTTTCAAAATTTTCACACCAACGTGTCACTTGTTTTCAGCACGGAAGCAGGAGATTATCAAAGTGACCGAGCAGCTGATTGAGGCCATCAACAATGGAGATTTTGAAGCCTATACGTGAGTGCATTATTTTGGTTAATTCACAAGTACATTACAGTCTCTTCATGTAGTGAAATATTTTTGTGCTCTGTTTGATTGACAGCAAGATCTGTGATCCTGGACTGACCTCTTTTGAACCTGAGGCTTTGGGGAACCTGGTGGAGGGAACAGACTTCCACAGGTTCTACTTTGAGAACTGTAAGCTTTCAGTGATTAGTTGAAAAAACAAAGCAAAGTGCAAAGTACCGTTGAGTGCAAAATGTCACCTGTTGTAGTGTTTGTTAAAAACAGTCACAGTGTGTTAAGTTAGCAAGTCAAGAGTTTTTATTCTCAATAATCAGCTTTAGGTCTTTTTTTAGCGTAACAGATGAAACTATGTATGAGCAAAAACTAAAAAAGTGGAATTTCTTAGTATTTGGAAGAATTTCTTATGAAAATATATTGAACTAGACTAGACAGTTTTATCACAGTTTGCTGTTCTGTTATATCACAATTCCAACTCTGACCAGGACAAACCAGTTGCTAAAGATTTAAATTAAACTATCTTCATGTGACTGGCTTACTTTCACTACCTTGCTTATGATGATAAAGGATTTACCTGTTTAGCATTTTCTGTCTTGTTTTATCATTATTTTAGTGTATAGTCCAATAATGATGATAAGCTCAGCATCCTTTTTGGGGTTTATTCCCCGATTTTTCTCCCCCCTGTTTTCAGCTCTCTCCAAAAGCCACAGACGTGCCGTCCACACCATCTTGCTGAATCCTCACGTGCACCTGCTGGGAGAAGATGCTGCCTGCATAGCCTACATCAGACTCACGCAGTACATCGATGCTAACAACATGCCGCGCACCATGCAGTCAGAGGAGACTCGGGTGTGGCATCGCCGTGACAGCAAGTGGCAGAACATTCACTTCCACCGCTCGGGCTCGCCAACCGTGCCCACCAAGTGAGTGTGAGTAGATGTGTATTGTGTGCGTGTATGTGTGTCCGTATGAGATATAGTGCCAGTCAAATGTTTGGACCCGCCTTTTACAGAACAATACAGGAGATTTCAAATCTATGAAATAACACACATAGGGAGTGGCCATTGGTATTATTATAGCCTCAGAAATCAATATACAGCACAGACTAGCTTTAGATAGTTTTACAATGTGGAATAAAATAAAAGTCAGCATGGAGTTAGAAGATATGTTCAAACTTTTGACTGGTTCTGTACATATGCATGTATATACAGTACAGTAGACCCTTACATGTATATAGATCCCTTTTGGTGTTAAAGGCAGTGTTGTTTTTCATGGGCAGAGCCTACAGTATTTGGAGGCAAAATACAGTAACTCCCAGAATAAGTTAAGTATCACTGGCTGATCAGGTTTCTTGTCTCGTGTTATAACATTGGCTGAATAAAATGTGACCTTAGTTGACGAGTTTTAGATCACGCACTCTCTTGAAACGTAAATGTTACTACAACCAGTTAACATTCACCAGCAGGACCGACATTTGCACAGCTACCTCTTAGAAAATCCAAGGATCTACACATCTAACGTATCTGTACTGTTTAACACCACAAACTGAAAACTGTGTCTCCAAATTACAACTTATCGTTACTTATGGGTGCAGCATTATATTATAATAATGAATAAGGTGCATTTCCTTTTTTTTTAGCTTTAGTTTCTTTACTGACAATGTCACATTTAATTCGCAAATTTTTTATAAGGCACGTTCAAGTCAAACTGGGACTTCTCGTGAATGAAAGTGTAAAACCGATTGCGGTTTATAGAAGTCTTTAAGCACAGTACGGTGATGACGTCCGCTGCAGTCATTCCCGTGAACATTCAGCCAGTGGAACACCTGTTCCTTGTTAGTCCTGGTTTGACTTGAACGCCGCTTGTACGTCTTGAATCCATTCTTTATGAACATGCAGTGTTTCCTTTGCCATTTGGCTTTCATCCAAACATGGCTCGAACATTTGTCTCTGTGTGACCATAACGTATGTTTTACTGTTTTCCAGTTAATGAGGCGTCCAGAGCAGCGCAGCTCAGCTCAGTTGAAGGGACTTCATGTTAAATGGCCACTGAGTGTCTGATTTATCCGAACCCCACCTTTACAACTTCTCTACCCTGTCAGTCTTGTTTACATATCATCACTGCTGGACTTTAGCTTACACACAGGTGGGGAATTAATATCATTTTGTATTAGGACATGTGTGTATGCTCCTCATAAATCATTGATGTTGAAAACCTCTAAAATTGTATAAATTTTTTTCCTTTTTTTTTTTTTTTTACATTTAATGTTTGTTTTCTATGGTGTGAAAGTCGCACTTGCTGATATAACTTTGGGTGTGTGGGTACATCAGGAAATGAAATGTTTGATCTCTGTACACAAAGTCGAATCTGGGTACACGTGTGAAACGATCATGTTAGAGTGATGTTAGTAATCTAGGCACAATATCCATCACTGATCACGAGGAATACTATTAGCATCGAATCACTGCCACGTCAGTCTTGTTACAGTGCTATTCTATTTTAAGTGCAATATGGCAAAAGAAATCTGACAAACGAGCACGCTTTTGATTTTTCGGTGATGTTTTTGTGAAGTCGTGTGAAGTGCTGTTCCTGCTTCTGCTTCTTTAAGAGAATCAACAGTTGATCGTGATCTTAGTTCTGTGAGCTTTATCTTCTAGGTTGCTATGGCCTAATGGTTTTAGCATCAGTGACGTAGAAAACCGAGCAAGGAAGCACATTAGCCTACAGTTCACTATTTTATTCAGATGTTTTCAACTTCGTCACATGAACACCACCATATGGGAAACAAATCTACTAAAGAATGTACTTAAACCAATCAACACGAAGAACCGCTGAATCAAACTGTTTTATTTCATTTACTTGTTGTGAGAGTTTTATGGTTCGGTTTTCATTTTTATATATCGTTTACTAACACTTGATGGGGGTATTCTGGAAAAAATATTCTGTTTTCTGTATTTTTCACTCCTTTCCTAAATGACTAGCGTTAGCTGACATTACGTAATGCATGGAACATCTTTTATCAACCCATTTTACTTTTTATGTACTACTTTTCCCCTCAGTATGATATAAATAAATAAATATATATATATATTTATTTATATGCTCTAGTGATGACTCCCTGCTTAAGGGTGATGTAGAATAAATGGTTTATGCTTTATATCCCAGACTGTCCATTTAAACAGAATGAAAGATGAGTAGTTAGTACAGTAAAAAAGTGATTTCAGAATTATTTATATTTGCAAAATTTATTACTATTATCAGTACAAAGTGCAAAATAGAGCAAAGAAATATATAATTTGTAAGGGGAAACATTTCACAGAATAATATAAAGATAAATTACTTGCAGCAGAGGAAATATGATTATTTAGTAAGTATTTGTTTTAAATAACGCTTGGATTTGTTTACTCTTGATTATTTTGTAAAAAACTGAATTTGAGACTTATTATTGTTCAATGTTGAATTTCAATTCAGTGTCCGAAATGCTATCAGTGCTTTAAGACATAAAGGAAATCAGTTGTTATCTTCTTGTGTTTTATCTGCTTATTGTTTTATTTGTCATTTTTGTTACTTTTTTTTTTTTTAATTCTAATTCTTTTCTTTGAGCTTTTTTTGCTGTAACTAGAAGAAAATCCTTGATCACACAACCCTGTACACTAAACCGAAGTACAAATACTTAAGCAGTTAAAAAGGACTTAATAAAGCAAGTAAATAAAATGTGAAAACATGCTTGTTTTTTTTTTTTGTCTGTTAACAAATTTTCATTTCAGGATTTAGAACTTTATGCAATTTAAGAAGATTGTGTATGAGGATGTATTCTGTATAAAAAATAAATAAATAAATAAATAAATAAAAACAATGAGATGGGAATCACTTATGATTCCCATCTCTAGTAATATTATGATCAGAAAACCAGTTCGTTAAAGTTTTGGTATTAAGGTGCTCCAGTAAATCCGTTTGGAAAAGGAAATCGGCAACTCCATAATACTTGTCATCAGAAGGAAGCATAAACTGCTCTAAAGTCTCCTAGTACTGTAGATGTTTTTGTTGATTTTGGACTTAATAAAACACAGTGGACCAACACCAGTAGATGATATGGGATCCCAAATCATCACCAAATGTGAAAACTTTACGATAGACATCAAGCAACTTGAATTGTGTGCCTCTCCATTCTTCCTCCAAATTCCGGGTCCTTGACTTTCAAATGAAATGGAAAAATTTTGTTTCAACTAAAAAGAGGACCACTGAGCAACAGACAGGTTCCTTTACTTCTTAGCATACTGTAGGTAAGACACTTCTGGCAATGTTTCACGTGGTTCTCTGGTTCATGTGTGGATTCATGTTAGGGATGCAACAGTTAGCCTTTTTCTGGAGATGTTTCTGCATGGTGGCTCTTGATGCTCTGACTTCAGCCTCACTCCACTCCTTGTGAGGCTTTCCTAAGTTCATGAACCAGCTTGACAAGTCAACTTTCCATGATTATGCTGCAATAGTTATCCTCCTGTATGCAGCCAGGCCTTTCAGCAAGGACCTTCTGTGGATTCTGTGTCTTCTGGACAAGTCCGCAGTCTTCCCCAGAGTATTTAATGAAAAGAACAAAGTGTACATGGTTTATACTGTCAGGATAGGATTTTATTTTAAATTAAATATTCTAATATTTTGTGACACTGGCTTTTTAATTTCCATGAGCAGTAAGCTATATTTCTGAATTAAAATTTTAAATAGACTTGAAATATTGTGAAAAAAATAACTTTACCATGGTATTATTATTATTTTTTAAATATATATTTGTTTCCCCAAGGTGGCAGAGTGATTATCACTGTTGCCTCACCCCTCCAGGGTCTTGGGTTCTGTGTTCGTGGAGTTTGCCTGTTGATGGTTTTCCTCCTTGTACTGATTCCCTCTCAGATTTACCCATTTGAGTGTGTGTACCCTGCAATGGATTGGCACCCTGACCACGGTGTACTGTAGCAGCCTGAAGTCTCCTAGGATAGGCTCCAGGCTTCCTGTGACCCTGTACAGGAAAAGCGGTATAGAAATTGAATGAATGAATATTACCCCGTTAACACAAAGCTAAATAAAAAGCCCCAGGCACCAGCAGGTGATCTACATGATATCATTTATTATCCATCATTTACACACTGCAGCTGCTGTTTTAGTTTATTAGTCATGAACACATGCCTTTATAGATGTTCATCAGCCTAGAAACAAAATGCGTTTTCATGAAACAGTAAATGTCCTCCTCTGCGTTAATTATTAATCTTACATCTGGCTGCATCCCTCCTCTCCCTCCAGAGCTCCCAAATGAATTACACAGGATTATCATATGAATTAAGCTTGAAATAAATTTCAAGAATGGCTTTATAGTACACATGCTAAACGTCCATTATAAAAGGAGAACTTGCTATTCATAAAGACCACTGAAAAATTCCACATACACACTTCTAGTACACAATCTCTATGGCAATGAACACGATGTCGGAGAAATAAAAATCGGCCTCGGTTTAGTATTATGTGGTATTCATGCCTTTGTAGTAGAGAGAGGTGTGGTACCTTTTGGGCCATCAGGGCCTACATTTGTTGTCCTTGTCACTGTAAATAGATCATAAAATTTGACAGAGCACAAAACATGATAAGATAATAAACCTGCTACCACTGCATTCACTATAACTCTTGTTTATAGGCATAAACAGGTAGATTAAGGGAAAAAAGATTCTCCACAATCTGAAGGTAAAAGTTAGTAGTTTTTCCAGCTTTGCCGTAGCTGTGTACATTTCAGTGAAGATAAAACCTTTACAACAAGTACATTAGCTATAATCCTGATATGTAACAATGGGAATATAAAATCATAAAAGTTGCCATCACTAATTAATATTCTCTTAAATTTTCATCACATTTCTGTGATGTGAGACGGTGTGTGAGGGTTTGAATCGTAATGTGTGTGTGTGTGTATATATATATATATATATATATATAGTGTATATTTAAAAGTATTTAGAATTAAAGAACAGCTAAGTGTTTGGAGTGGAGGGTCATAGCCGAAGCAGAATCAGTAGACTACAATCGAAAGAGAAGGTGGTGTATTTCACATATTGTATTTAAGATTTGTTTTAATTTACAAAGTTAATTTAAAAATAGGACAGTGTATCAGCATGGCAATTTATACAGGCAATTTATAGGGTCAGGGATAGCTCAGTGGTTAAGGCATTGGACTACGGTTCAGAAGATCCCAAGTTCAAACCCCACAACCACCAAGTTGCTACTGTTGGGCCCTTGAGCAAGGCCCTTAACCCTCAACTGCTCAGATGTATAGTGAGATAAAAATGTAAGTCGCTCTGGATAAGAGCATCTGCCTAAATGTAAATGTATACAGTAATGTTCTTTTTATCGTTGGGATTTTTTTTTCTTCTGTTTTTGGACTTATCAAATATTTGCTGCACTTCCAGTTAAGAGACTCTTTAAGCAATGAGAAAGATACTTAGCAGAAACGTACACAAAACCAAAATTATCATCAAATGAAGTGAAACCTGGTTAATTTAAGGGGGAAGGTTTTCAGGTTGGCGTTTTGTGTGTCCTGTTCCTAAATATTTATAGTGTTTTTTGTAACAGAGGTAAATTTCATGTACGTCATTTTCAAATTATTCTTTTGTCTTGACCAATTATTTCTACCACACTTGATTTTTTTTTTTTTTTTTACAGGAGAATTGTTCTAGTGTTTTAGGCACAATGGGAGAAAAAAAACCTCAGACATTCAATTTCTTTCATTTTACACCACCTGCAATATATCAGATGCGAAAACACACCTTTTTTAATCTGCTGTTCTGATCACAGTGTTGCGAAACTCACATTATGAATTTTGCTTTTGTGCTAGGTCTGTTTGAGGAAGTGAAATCAAATCTACAAATGTATCAATATTTTTTTCTTCCTTTTCTGAGAGTTATGATCATGAATTTATTTATGAAATATTACAAATATCACTTAATATTAGCGAAAGTGTTGAAAAATTACAAGGGAGCATCAAAATCTTCTGATCAAGTTACCTTTAATGATTGCTACTTTCTTGCGTGCAGACGAGGAGTAGCAGTGTTGTGACTGGAGGTTAACATGGTGAAGAAACACGCGCGCACACGCACAGAGTAAATAGGGCAGACTGAATCCACTGTGCAAAGCTGTCGTCCCTTTTATAACAATATGTGAAGGACGAACAGAAAACGAGTATGAGGAACAATGTGCTAAGCATTCATTCAGCATGACTCCCAAAAAGTACATTTAAAAGCTGCAGCTAGCATTTTTTTCTTTGTATGTGTGTGAATTTACATTTATACTGCATACAAATTACTCAAGCTCATTCTGGGTATCATAATGAACTACACAATGATTATTATAATTATTTTTGTTTTAAACATGATCTCAATACTGTCCATATGTGAACCTGCATTTGTGGTATACAGTAAACATGCCCCAGTAACAGACATTAAAAAGTCAGTTATCCAAAGCCTGTGGACAGAATTTGAGCTAATGAACAGGTTAACCTCAGTGGTGCATTGGTGCAGCTTTACGGCATGTAAATAGACTGTGCAGTACAGGTATGTGTCGGAATATCTTTCCGGTTCCATTCTAATATTTACACATCACATTATTTCATCTCTTAAAGAAAGGGGTTTATGGGAAACGGTAGTGTCCATGATGATGATGATGATGATGATTACTTGCTTTCCCCCATATTTAGGACTATTATTTCTAGCCATAATGTTATTTTAAAATAAAATAAAGCTATCTTTGGTCACAAAGTAAGAAAAAACTGAAAAAGAAATAAACATTCTAGTGTGCACACCCTTTTTTTTGCAATGGAGGGAAAAGATTAACATAAACACAAAAAGAAGTGTCTGGAACAGGGGAAGTCACTGTCATGGTGATGGTGAGAGACAAAATGACAAAAAAGAGATCTATTCTGCGAAGGTTTTTGAAAGGCTTGCCACAGCGCAAATAAATGAAAACGGTTATAGAAAATCAGTCATTCGTGTCCTGCTCTTCCTTTCTTGCCTCCTCCCCTTCCTCCTTCTCCTCCTCCACTTCTGGTGTGCAGTAGCGTTGGAGCAGTTGGTGTAGGTGCTGCTGCAGGTCATCAGGTTGTAGGGACTCCGGAGAGTCTTCCAGTCGCTCCAGGTGGATGTGTTTGCTTTGGCCGTCCCTCACCACAGTCTTCTTCTGGGTGCGTGTCTTACGCATGTGGGTCCTGATGATAGATTACAAAGAAAATTAAATCAATTGTATTCCATCTTATTCCATCTTTACATCAGCTCTCCAATTTGACTTTTTTTTCCTGAATACCTCCGAAATCACGAAATGCACTAGTGAAGTTAATAAAGTACATGATTATGTACAGATCCAGAAGTTCACAGAAGCCAAGCATTATTAGGTTGATTTTTCCATGCTGGTGGTAATAGACTATAAACATACTCATTTATATTATCAGGACTTTCATATTATTCTTATTAGTATTTTGTAGTCAAAGATCTATATTTACTGGGCTTTCTGTTAGTCAAGTCAAGTCAAGTAGGCTTTTATTGTCATTCCAACCACAGTTGAGTACACAGTGAAATGAAACAACGTTCCTCCAGGACCAAGGTGCTACAGTACATGCAACAACATAAATTGACAACACAACTCTACCGCAACCAGCTAGCTAACTAAGAGACCTAATGTAATTAGCTGATTAGCTCAGATATGTCAGATTTACTACAGAGTGACAAACACAACAACGTAATACGTTTCAGTACTTTTGTAGGAATGAGGTATGAGTTAAGGTACAGTAGTGGGAGGAGAAACAGTAAACATTTGACATTCCTGAAGTAGCAGCAATAATTTGAAAAAACTTTGTGTTAGTTTAAAGCTAATGAATCTTCATGAGTGAAGCTTAAAAGAAGTCCTTTACTGACATATTATTTGCAAGCATGCTCAACCAGAATGCAAATTTAAATCCGTTCATGATGTTAGGTTTTGCACAAAAATCAAACCAAAGAACTATCCCGACCTTCTGACCATAGATCCATCCTCCTTTACGATCTCTTTCTCCACTAAATGAGGCAAGAGCACTTTGTCAAAGCCCCCTGCATAACTTAAAGCCTAGACATTATAGGACAAGTGTGAAAGAAAACAGTTTAGATGTTGGGACATACTGTAAGTAAAAAAAGAAGAAGAAAAAAATGCAGTGGAGTTCAAAGTGTTCATACTGAACAGAAAGTTTTAGAATGGATCATTTTTAAAACAATTAAAATTAACAATTAAATATCTTAAATTATCAATATTCAACATTCTGCACTTTTACTCTGTTTCTATGTAAATGTAAGCAAACGTGAATTAGACCACATCAACTGCTTTGATTTTCCTCATGTCTAATCTATTCTACTGAAGCATGTGTTTTGGTGACACTCCAATTGATCTGATCTAAAACTGACACTTTTGCACAAATGTGTGGAGTTCATGAAAACTCATGTGCACAATAGGTCAATTTACATAGACCCTAATATTCCAATAATAATCAGTATAATAGCTCAAACAGAATAAAAGTGCATCATGTAAACACCAATGTGAACATTCTGATCTGAATCGGTTTAATCCAAAGGAATTTTTAACTGGAATAAGAGCAGATATGTTAACCTTTCATAATTTTCTCAGTGGGTAAATGTTAACCACATAAACGCTTGGAGTCCATGTAAACAGTTTACCTCGAATCTCTAATTCAAATTATTTTAATTGGATTTAAGAAACAGTGTGTGTGTAAACGCAGCTTATGTCATTAAAGCAAAAAAAGGGCATACAAACACTAAGAAATTCTGAAATTCAAAGATTCTACTTTTCATTGAAGATATATGTATTATACATTTTTATGAAAATTGCTGCATAAAAGTACAACTTGTAGTAAATATAAGCATTTTCAGTAGTAGTCGAAGTAGACTGTGTATACTACCCACTGTACTGTATATAGTAATAGTGTATAAATAATATAATAGTAACTATTAAATAAACAGATAGTAATAAAATAAACAACAAAACAAATAGTATATATTATTTCTTATATATGCTCCTGGAAAAAGAATTTTTAGGGCTGCTCTGCTTTATAAAGGGTTTCAATCTGGAACTCTCTACATAGAATCTTTAAGAGTTCCCAAAGTGCCAAGAACCATGAATTTAATTAAATCTACCTAATAAACAGGTTTTTTCTTTCCATGCCTCGATACCTGTCTTCCACTCGGACAAGGTGAATATAGCTTCTAGATTTTATAGCTTCTATTTTGTTTCATTTGTTAGATTTAGTTAGGAAGTACTATACTAAAATATTGATGATTGAAAGATGGATTATAGATTTTTTTTTCACATACAGTACAAAGCTGTTCTTTTAACAGACTGCATCTGAATAAATGCTGCGAAATGTAGCTGTGAACCTTTTCAAAGTCTTCTTTTGCCGAAGGGAGGTCTGCTGATAACGAGGGGTCGCCAATTAGCTTCTCCGTCCTCTCGCCCTGCACCACCGTGGTTTTGATGACTTTGCTTACTTTACGACCTTGAGCAGTCTCTCCTTCAAACTCGGAGGCTGTCGTCGTCACGCAAACGGGCACAGGTTCAGAAAACGTCACCTGAAATTATATTTTTATTTTAGTTCAAATGGCAGATCTTTTCAAAGGCTAGGAATTATGTTTTTTCAAAAAACAGAAAATACTATATGCTCTGAAAGACGCGCGCACCTCTGTCTGGTCTCCGGCACTGCTCACTACTGTTCTTTTTACAACTTTGGAAAAACCATCAGCATCATCTAAAGCGATAGCTTCTTGTTGAGCTCCCTCCACCATCACTTCCTCTCGCTCTACTCCGTCTGCAGACACATACTTACGGATAATCTTCCTCGTGATCTGTGTGAACGTAAGAAAATAAATAACAGGATCAGTATAGACAAAGGAAAGATAGGATGATAGGAGGATAAAGAACAGTTTGCACTATGGGATTGGCCATTTTACACTATCCTTATTTCAGTAACCAAATTAGATGTAGTGAACCTACAAGTCAACTCAATTCAAATCAGCTTTATTTATATAGCATTTTTATAACAGTGAATATTGTTATAAAGCAGCTTTACAGAAATATAAAAAAAGTATAATCGGTTTGTTCCTAATAATTGTACAACTTCCTTAGAGGAGGAACCCTTGAGAGCAATCAAACTCAAAAGGGAACCCAGCCTCATTTCAGTGATACCAGAGAACATGACCATTAATAAATCCCTTCTATAACTATGTGCTATATGGTGTAAAGTGCAACCGTAGGACAGGAAATGTGTTTCAGCCAGCAGGAAGTCTACGTTTTTAATGTTACTGTTCATTGATGGATACTTGGGTATAAAACTATTCATGGTAATTTCCTAAAAATATCCAAGTTGTTGCAGTCACAAGCCATCACCCAAAAACAATGAATAAAGAGTATTGACTATGCAATTATTACTAATTATAACATTCTATAACCTGTGCGTAGTAAAACAACTAAAATCTTTTCACTAAGGAGAACAAAATACCATTTAAGTGAATCCTGTCCTCAATACCAGACCTGATGTGATTAGACTCATAAACATGGTAGGACGACTTACAAAAGAAAACCTACAGTAAAATTAAGGTTAGATCTTGTGGCATTTTGTGTTACATTTTTTTTATTAATATGCAATAACTTGTGTATTGTTTATATATTTTTGTAAGAAATACTTTATTTATGGACTGGTATAATATAATTTCAACAGAATAAAGAGACTATAATATACGGAGACCCTAATGGGCGGAATGGGCAGACATGGGTGGAAAAAAATAACTTTGGGGGGGGGGGGGATAATACTCGGATATTGTTAAACAGGCATGGAGAGAATTACTGAGTAGAATTTTAGTAGCTGAGTTTTACTTTCAG
>JAQMYK010000001.1:24331497-24348220 GCA_030014345.1 Clarias buthupogon
CTGTTACTAAAACTAAATCAACCAGCATTGTTGAGAACTGGGGTACTGGTGAATCTGGAGACAGTGGTCCACATGCAGTAAGGGAATCTGGTGAAGATCCTCTAGTGTCTAAATCAAAGACCATAGATTCAGGTGACATGGGCCTGTACTCTGATATAGAGTCAGGGGTAAGGGGTCTAGCTTCAAATTCTGATTGATATGTGTCAGGTGATTCTGGTCTTTGATTAATATCAAACAGTTTTTCAGAATATAATTCATTTTCAACTGAATTAGAATATATTGATTCAGGTGAACAAGACCTATACCCCAAACATGGAAGTGTATCTTCAGGAAGTAAAGTTCTAAAATCTGGTACAGGTGAATCCAGGGGAAAACATTCATTATCACCTAATGATGCTACTGACTGAGATAGAGTTTCACAGTCAAAACTTATGGAATTCAAAAGATCTAATTCATAATTTGAATCTGATGCCAAAGATTCAAGTGAGGATGATCTAAATTGTGATACTGGAATTAGCTCAAAGAACATTCCTGAGTATTGGGGTATTGGTGACTCTGGAGATAGTGGTCTGCATGCAGGAACTGAATCTGGTGAAGAACCTCTATCGTCTAAATCTAAAATGATGACTTCAGGTGACATAGGCCTGTACTCTGGGATGGAGTCGGGGCTTAGAGGTCTAGATTTGAATTCTAGCTCAACTGAGTCAGGTGACTCTGGCCTTTGCTCAACAACAACAAGGTCTCCAGGAAATGATTCAATATCCTCTGAATTAGATTCCATTGATTCGGGTGAGCATGATCTATATCCCAAACATGGAAATGTACACTCAGGAAACACATAACTAAAATCTGGCACAGGTGAATCTGGAAGTAAACATTCATTATCGCCTAATGATTCTACAGATTGAAATAGGGGTTCATAATCAGAAGTAACAGAACCTAAAACATCTAATTCATAATCTGAACCTGACACTACAGATTCAAGTGAGGATGATCTACATTTTGCTATTGGAACTAAGCCAAAGAACATTGCTGAGTACTGTGGTATTGGTGAATCTGGAGATAGTGGTCTGCATCCATGGACTGAATCTGGTGAAGATCCTCTAATGTCTAAATCTAATATCACAAATTCAGGTGACATAGGCCTGTACTCTGGGATGGAGTCAGGACTAAGGGGTCGAGATTCAAATTCTGATTGAAATGACTCAGGTGACTCTGGCCTTTGGTCAACATCAAAAAGGTCTCCAGGAAATAATTCAAGTTCCTCTAAATTAGAACATACAGATTCAGGTGTACATGATCTATACCCAGAAACTGGCCAACTATGCTCAGAAATAAATGGTCTGAACTGCTGTATGGGCGAGTCAGGTGATAATGGTCTATTCTCATCTACAGATTTCATGGAATCAGGTGATGATGCCCTAGAAACTGCCACAGCAACAATGTCTAACTCATAATCATCATCTTCTTCATAATTTGTATATAAATCCACTGACTCTGGAGAGGACGATCTATGACCTATTACTGGCATTATGTCACAGAACAATCCCGAGTACTGTGGTACTGGTGAATCAGGAGATAGTGGTACTGATGAATCTGGTGAAGATCCTCTAATGTCTGATGCCAAAATGATAGATTCTGGTGACATAGGCCTGTACTCTGGAATGGAGTCAGGGCTAAGGCGCCTAGCTTCTAATTTGAATTGAAATGCGTCAGGTGATTCTAACTTTTGCTGGAGATTTAGCATGTCTCCAGCAAGTGCTTTATTTTCTATTGAATTAGAACATACTGATTCAGGTGCTTGTGATCTATATCCAGAAACTGGGAAACTACTCTTAGGAAAAAAAGAATCAGGTGATAATGGTGCATGTATATCAGTTCTCACGCTGTATTCAAAAAATGTTTTACCTTTGTACTGGGGATCATAAACTTTACTTATGAAATTATGAGTTTTGGTCTTAGTGGCTGTATCTACATTTTCCTTGGAAGTTTTAAGACTGAATTGGTCTTGGATTTGCCCAGTTACACTAGTCATAGCTTCTGACAACCCAATTGTTATGGCTTCATGATTGGACAAGGAGTCACATGTATCTGCGATTAAGGTTTGAGCATCTGTTCCTTTTATTGGCACACTTGATTTATATTCTTTGGGACTACTAAGTCCATGTGTCAAAGTAGATTCAACCTGTACAGGTAGGGCATCCCCATCTTGTGTTGGATTTTTCGATAGCTTTTTTATCTTTCGACATTTTTTGGGAGATACCATAGCGGACAGGTTTAAATGTTCACTGGATGTGAACTCCTTTTCAGATTCCATATCTGCTGTCTGTTTGTTCAAATGTTTGGTTGGATCAGGAAGTAGTAGACCTTGTGCATCACATGTATTTGAGGAATTATCAATTTCTAAAATCTCAGCGGATTGCTGACTTAACCAATGGCTCTGCAACAATGTAGGTTCAGCTTCAGATATAGTCATTTTTGCTAATTCTACCTGAAATGAAGATATTTCATGTACATCAAGTGAGACATCATAATCCGGCCCTTTTTTATATTCAGGAAATATTAAATCTCGTGAAAGTCCAGGAATATTAAGCGACGATCGAGAATCTGGTGAAGATGGTCGATTCTCAAACTGGATTTCTGTGGGCGAAATCACGTTGTGCTCTGTGTCTGAAAGATCTGACTCAACTGATTCAGTGTGATATCCTAAAGATGTATAAAATTCACAAACTGGTAGTGAAAAGCTTGGTACTGGTGAATCAGGTGAAAGAGGTATGTGATCATTAACAGATGAAAATGAATCAGGTGACAAAGGTCGTAATTCCTCTGAAAATACAATTGGTAAAAAAAGCTCACATTCGTTGTCTGAAAGATCAGATTTTGTTGATACAGATCTATGTCCAGGCATGATTTCATATACATTTTGAACAAAGCTAGGCAGAGGTGAATCAGGGGAAAGGCATTTCCGTTCACTGACCGATAATGCTGATTCAGGAGATGACGGACGAGTTTCAAACAGCCACTCTGATGACAATTCACACCCTAAATCTGAAATCTCAGATTGAGATGATGATATAGATCCTTTCGCTTGTGTAAAGTAGTGACATACGTCTGGTGTAAAACTGGGTATTGGCGAATCACAAGAAAGTGACCTATACTCATTCAATGATACTGTTGATCTAGGGCTAGATGATCTATCCACAAAGATATCAAAAGTCAAAGCATCATGCTCAGAGTCAAGAGCAGTCTCAAGGGATACTTCACTGTCTAACCTGTCAATGGTAAAGGACTCAGCACCAAAAGATCCATTTGATTCAGGTGTAAATGATCTACATTCATTCCATGATCCTGGTGAAATTGGTCTATCAATTTCATCATTAACCATTAAAAAAGATTTTGTGTTTGACTCATTAAAGTCAAAAGAGTACAGCTGATCAGAGTCCACATGCACATGCATGGGAAATTCTGGTCTTGTGTATTCCCAGACTGGTGGTAGAGGTGACTGTGGTCTAAAATCCGGTATGGGAGAATCAGGAGAGAGTAGTTTCTGTTCAGAACCTGATGCTACAGAATCTGGTGAACATATTCTTAATTCATCTATCAGTGAACATGAGTCTAGAGAGCCTGATCTGTACGTAACTGGAATTGGTGAGTCTGGTGGTAGTAAAATGGTAGACTCAGGTGATAAGGATCTATATTCATGCAAAGACATTTCCAAGTCATATTCAGATACAGAAACTGGTGATGATGATCTACACTCAGTTGAAGACATCAAATCTTTATCATCTGAAACACTAGAATATTGTGTCTCGTCCAGGGAATTTGTTGCCTCAAGCATAGACTCTGGTGTGTGTACTGTATTGAACGTTAGAGCTTCTGACTCATCCATGATACAATTTGATAAAGAATTAGTCTGACCAGCTGCTGAGTCAATTGACATCTGAGAAAGTGTAGAATCAACATTAATTGCTACAATTTCACCCTCATGTTTTGGGGGTGAACTACAAAATGTCTTAATGTTTTGCAGTTGCTCCTTAGTGGAAATGTTTTTGTCAGTTGTTTCTGAGGATACGAAAACAACCTGATCAACAGTTAAGGCCTCTGCTGCATCCAGTTTGTTCACAATAAAGTCCTTGTGTTCAGATGATTCAAAACTCTCTGTAATTATTTGAATATCTTCACCAAGAGCCTTTGCCAAAACATACTCTTCACCGAAAAGGGCTCTGTAGAATTTATCAGATATCTCTTCAACATGCTTCTTTATGTACTCATCACTCGGCTTTTGGTTACTTGGCAGCTCACACACCAGCGTTTCCTCCGCTTTTAGGATTGGTATTTCCATCTCATAATGTGTGTTTTCTGGTATTGATGAAGCTAGTGTGACTTTGTCGTGAGTTGTTTCATTTGATGGCTGAAAGAACGGAAGTGACATAGGAGGCACACAATGGGAAACATAATCCTCAGGTACTTGTTTTAGCTCCAAAAAGAGCTCACTGAAATCTGCCTCACTGTGCTCAGACTCCATCAAGGTCTCTTCAAAATCTGTCATTATTATTTCTTTTTGTTTTGGTCTGCAGACTTTGGGAGATTCAGTAGATGAAATGCCCTTTCCAATGTATGTATGAATAGGAATGTGCTCGGGTTGACCCCCAACTGCACCTAACTCTTGCAGAGCCTCATCATAATTGGGATTTAACTGCTGAGGTGAAATTTTTGATGGTAGTTTGGAAAGACCTTTCTGTTTGTAAACTTGGCTGTAGTGGTGAGACTGGAGTTTCCATGGTGCAGTTTTGTACAGGGTAAAGAAAGGACTTACTTTTTTGAAAGTGCCAGGGAACTGTTGTCTTAGACTAATCATATCAAAACCAGACAGTGTTGAGCCTCCAGCCACCCTATAAATAAAGATGAATTTAAAAGTAAATAAATTTTAAAGCTATTAAAAGTTTGATGAAATAATTAGGCTTTTTTAAAAGACTCACTCTTCAGCTTGATCTACGTGCAGCTGCGACTTCTCTTTCTGGGTATCGAGTGAAGATAGACTAGAAGAAAGATCCTCGACAGATACTAATGGAGGTTGACTTCCAGACTTTGGCATTCTTGTAGTGAGCTCTGTGTGGCGGACTGGCCTAGGGCTGTCAATGTCCTCTTGAAGAGCTGAGAAACCTGACGGGGAAATTACAATGTTATAATTCTGTTTTTAAATAGCAAAACATTGCACTAGTGCAGTAGCAATTACATTTGCCTAATTTTATTGTTTTTTTTTTAAATTAAATATATAATATAAAAATAAAATTCAATTTGTCAAAGTGGATATTATGGTTACCGTCACTGTGGTCAAGTGATATAGACTGCTCCATTTCTGCATAGGTATGTGATGAGTGATCCTGAGTGGACTGTACAATCTTTGCTTTGATAAGATGTACAATGTCCATACGGTTAATCTTCGTCAGCTTTGAGATCAAAATGCTTTCTGTGGACAATTTGAAAGCGTGTAACACATTTAAATATGCTTTTTGTTTTTAATTCTTCAATTAAAAAAGATTTCAGCTTTAGGCTAAAAAAATTATATCTGAGTCTGATCAAATATTACAATATTATTCACTTTTTAGACATATCTTGCATTGACTATTCATAAGTCATTTGTGTGGACATTTTAACATACAATTTAACATGATCAGTTTCCTTTTTTTTTAATTTTTTTTTTTTAATGGATTCACTATGATATTTGTTATAATTGTAATAAATTATTATTTACTTTTAAGAAGTTATTAACAATCCTACCTGTAGCGTTTGTCCCCTCTCTTTTTGTCCATAGTCTTATGAGTGCATGACTTTGGTCTTGTAATGAGTTTGGATTCTCTACTCTTATCTGATTGACCTGCTCTTCATCTATTTCAAGTTCACGAGCCAGCTCTAGATGAAAGATAGAAAGCACAGCAATGTTTGAAAGAAAAGACAGTACTGCAATTACTGATGTTCTTTTTAAATTCTCACTCACTCACTCATCTTCTATACCGCTTTATGCTGTGTTCAGGGTCACGGGGACCTGAATCCTATCCCAGGAGGCTTAGGGCACGAGGCGGGGTACACCCTGGACACATTGCCAATCCATCGCAGGGCACGCACATACATTCACTCACACACACTACGGGCAATTTGGGAACGCCAATCAATCTACATGTCTTAGGACTGTGGGAGTAAACCGGAGTACCCGGAGGAAACCCACCAAGCATGGGGAGAACATGCAAACCCCATGCACACAGAGACAGGAATCGAGCCTGGCCGGGAATCAAACCCGGACCCTGGAGATGCAAGGCGACAGTGCTAACCACTACACCACCGTGCCACCCCTTTTTAAATTCATTTTTCTTCGACAAAACCCTCCTATTTTATCCATGCTTGGGACCGGCACTGCATGCAGTGACTGGGTAGTATGGAGTGTGGTAACCCACTAACGGCAGGGCTCGAACATACGTAGGTCCTTAGATCCCTAAACCGACAACCTAGAGCTTTAGCCGCTTGCCTTGTGTTAGCACCTAATAATTTCAATCAATAATGTTGATTACCTGTCCAGCTGAAACCAAGATGATCAGCCATTACAGCCAATCGTCCTTCCTTCCTGTCAAGCTCATCCTGTGGATCCACTGAAAATGCCATGGTCAAGACACATAAAATGCCATCACCAAAACACATACTGTACTAAAAAACTACGAGAAATGGTCCCTATAATAGTGAATAGAAGCAGTCATAAAAAAGATCATATTCACTACTAATGGAGACAAAATGTAAATGAAATACAGGTAGGTGACAAATGAAAAGAGAAAAAAACTGCTGAAAAATATTGAGGCACTGCAAGCTGCCAAAATAACGTTGACACAAGTGTCTGGAGGTATGGAGCAGCACTTTCTGAAAGATAACTGCTTAGTTGGTCTTTTGATGATGGAGGTGTACAGCACTGTCTAACTGCTGAGTTCAGGTCTGGTGGCTACAAATACCGAGGAATAATATTTACATACTTTTAAAAACATTTTAAAAGACTTCGTGCCATGCGGATTGGGCGTGGCCATCCTAAAAGAGTTTACACTCATCTCATCCCACTCTTCACTCTAAGATGTCAAGTGGATACAAACCATGCTAACAAAATATCTCCCACAGACTGACAGAGTTTTTCCTTTAATTTGTCACCCACCTGTACATAATCACTGGCTTTCTCTTGCCTTTAAACTTCGTTTAGCATATCAGAGATTTACGTATCATGATTAGCTAGATTAGCTGTGATTAGTAAAGATTTCCAATAAACATTTTAATGTCACACATTCTCTGTAAAGTTTTGTTTTTTCCTATTTTATTTTGGTGCATACTATGAACTAGGATGCACTGTAGATAATTGCGTGAGATACAGTAATTTGCCAGTAAACTTAGGGAAATATATATAGAGGGGAAAGCATCATTCCATATGCATATCTATAAAGGTCTAGATGTATGGCAGTAGCCATTTTAGCATGCTCTGGAAACTAATTCTTTAATATAAATAGCATGTACAATAAAATAATTCCTGTCAATACTGTAACACATACAGGGAAAGGAGACAGACACAAACACAATTCAAACGTCACAAAAGCACCAGAAAGAGTTGAAGCTTTAGCTACAAGACAGAGAGGCAGCACCTTCATTGCTAACGTGCTGAGGCAGATGAGAGAGATAGAATGGGCCCCTTATGATGGGGATACCTTGACTTTGGACTTGGGCTTTATCAGCAGGGATTCTTTCCATCTGCGTCTCAACAGGGTCGTCCCATCGAGGCCTAATGACCAATGGGTCCTCAGGAAGAGGCATCTGCATGTCAGGATAAGGCTCTCTTTCTATTACTGAGACATCTATGGTGCTGCTTTCATCGTCCGACATGGCAGCTGCCTCCTCTTTCTCTTTTTCTGCTTGGGCCAACCTCTCCACTAGCTTAGCTGCCTCATCACTAATCTCCTCAAAAAAATCAATCGACTTCTTGCGGCTGTCGGATGGCTGATCTTTTTTTCCAGGTGTAGTGGTATGGGTTGGTTGACCAGGCTTTCCCCTGACAGGTAGCTTCGATGGCAATGTCTTATATTTGCTGGGCAACTCAGTACCTGCTGGATGGCCCTGGTCCTTTTTTGTTGGTTTCTTTGTAGAATCACTTTCACAGAAGCTCTTGGCTTTGATAGACCTTGTCACTCTGGAGCCGACAGAGGGACCTGTGTCTGTCTCAGATTTTCTCCTTGTTTCAGGTTTTACAGGTAATTTAGACTTTTTCTCCTTAGAAGATTTCACTGGTAAATCGTGAGAAATAGATTTTATAGGGATTCTTGATTTTGGCTTCTCCTCCTCCTTAGAGAAGGAGGCTTTTTTCTGAGTGGATACAGAATTACCTTTAGAGCCCGGCTTTGTTTTTGACTTTGATATCACTTTGGAAGTTTGGGATTTCTTTTCTGGGGCTTTGGGTACTTCTATCACTGAGTGCTCTTCCTCTGGTGAGGAATCTGAGGACTCTTGGTCCTGCTGGGAATAAACTGGCCTGGTTACTGTTGACACTGCTGTCAGGACATCAGTTATGATAATGTCTGAAGAACCAAGATCAGTCCCTGAAGGACTACCTTCAGCTAATGTGTGTGATTTTATTTCTACAGTTTCTTTTGCAATGTTGTTTTTACTAGTTTTGGGTGAAGCAGAAACAGCTAATTTATTGGGGATTGTTGACTGTAAGGCATCTGAAGTTATACATGACTGATCATCCTCAGGTGTGGAGTGAAGCGATATGTCTTTAGCCTCTTTTAAAGGCACTTCTGCATCTTCTGGTTTAATCTGCTCAGTGAGGTTTATGGCAACCTCTCCTTCTGCTCTAGTGACGTCTGCACCAGGTTCATCCTCTATAAGTGCCTCTTCAATTGGTTGCTCTCCTATTTGAAAATAAGCAAAGCCTTCCTCCTCATATCCCCGTTTAGTCATGTCTATTGCTCCACTTCTAGTCATTTCAAATAATTTACCCTCTTGAAAAAGGAAAGGATTTTGTTCACTTGTTGGTGTGCCTTCTTCAGTGGGTGTCCTCCCTGGTGTAGTGTCTGGAGTTGCACCTTGGGACTGTCGATCTACTGCCAGACCCAAAATCTTTTGCTCCTCTTCTTTGACTCTTGCTGCAAAGGCTTCATCATCTTCCCGCATAGTGTTCCAGTTGTCTGCCAGTGTTTTTGCAGTTACCCCTCTAGACTTTGTTTTGGGAAGTTCTTCCTCTATATCATCTTCAGTGTCTTCATAAATACATATTTCTGGTTTAAATGTTTCTCCGGCTTGCCCAGTGATACTGGGCAACAAATCAGTTTTATCTTTTAAACCATCCCTGCTTAAACCTAGATCAGCTGTTCCTGCAGGCCTTATTTGGTCACCTTTATCATCATCTGTTACATTGTGTTCTATCTGACTTTGTGATTTGTTATAAACTCCCTGACAATCTGTTATAATTTTATGCTTTCCACCCTTATCATCATTGTTGCTTTCCATTGACTTTATCTGGCTTTCATCGTTTAGTTCAGAAGCTACACTGGACATTGTTTCATTGCTTAACAATTGTCTGTTGGTCTGTTCTAATTCTTTTAAGCTAAGTGACTGCAATTCTGTCTGTAGAGAGATCTGATGGACTTTTGCTGAATGTATTTCTGAGACAGACTGAGGTCCCTCCATTGCGGATTCATCTGTTGATGCTGCAGTGTGGGCCATGTCCTCAGATGTTTGAGGGATCTCATGCACACCTGCTGGAAAAGGAGAGGGAGGTTGTACTTTAATAGTAGGTTCAACAGATCGTGCTACCTCTGACCCTTGTTTTGTCTCAGTAGGCCCAAAGCCTTCCACTGAGGTTGTTTCTACTTTGGATTCAGGCCCAATCAATATGATGCTTTCATGCCCTCTTTCAGACTCATTCACTGTCTGAGAGGAGATATTTTTGCTATTGCCCTTTCTGTCTTTTTCATCTTGCTCCATCTCATCAAATGTTTTTATTTTGGCAGCCATTTTAAACATCTCTTTCTCAGGAGTGAATTTCCTCTGGGTCATGACACACTCCAACACATTTCCCTCTGCATCCTCAGGTATGACACATGGATTTAGGAACATGGACAGGACCATAGGGTCTGGGGTTTGGGGATTAAGTTTATAACTTACCTCTTCAGAACTTGGGGTGTCAGGTAAAAAGGGACTCTTACCCGAACTCATCAGCTGGGATGTCTGCTTGAAACTGTCATCGCCGACACTACCCTCCTGGTCCCTGGGGAGTTTATGCAAATTTTCTGGGGGAAACTCAGGAGCTGTAGAGGATGTCGGGTGCCCTGAAGTCACACTGGGTTGCTCTACTGTTGGAGGAAAGGCCATGATGCGTTTTTGTGCTACGGGGCTGCTTTCTAGAGAATCACAGCATGGGGAGTCTTTAGTAGGACTGGGTTCAATTGAGTCTGGGGATTTATGGGAGGAGTTGTCTTCCATAAGGGGGCTACCTTCTAATGAGTCCTTATGACTAACAGTTGTAGAATCATCAGCTCCTGGACTAATGGTCTCTGAACGATGTCTAAGAGGCAGTACTAAACCACTATAACCCTGTGTGTCAGCCCTTGTAGCCCGGTAGTCAGCTGAGGTTGATAGTGGTTGACCATCTGATGGCTCCTCATCACTCAAAAAACTGTCTATTGTTTCAGAACCCCTTTTGGTTAGTTTTCGTGATTTTGGTGGTTTAGATGACTTCAACATAATGTCCTCATCAACAGAGAAGTTTTCATCAACAAATGTAACAGTTTTGCCCTGAGAAGCAGATACAGACTCACTTTTTGAAGGATAATCCATCGTATTTTTCACAGATAAGCATCCAAAAGTTGTTGAAGATGCCTGACTATCGGTTGTCTTTGCAGCAATGGAGTTAGATAGTGTACTTGTGTCCTGTTTGGCTGTAACTGTTTCTACTTTTGACATTTTTCCATCTATACATTGACCTGGGCGTTTAGGTGATGATGAAAGGCTTTCAGGACTTGTGTCCAGTGTTTCTGCCATGCCTTCATGTTTGTCACTCTCCTCTGAACTCATGTGGACTTCGCCTTCACCTATGCTGGCACAAGGGGAAACATCTGTAAGTGCACCTGGCCCACTATTAGGTTGAGTAGCCAAATTGCTTTGGACTGTACGGTTTGTTGACTGCAAGGCAGTAGTAGTCTCATCTTGGGCTTTTAGAATTTTAGGTTCTTCACACTGAATACTGTCTTCTGGTTTTGCTGTTACATTGGAACTTAAGTCATGAGAATGTTGTATCTCTGTGCTAATCTGATGTTCTTTCGTTTTTTTTGAGTCAACACATTTTATAGCTTCAAGTGACACTTTTTGTCCAAGTGTCAATGCTTGAGACTGGGACTGCGTGGACAGGGTCTCCTTCATTTGACCTGCTTTTGTGTGCTTTGGTACAGAACTTGCTTTATGTTCAAAAAGTCCAGACTTTGCCTTTGAAGGGTCTTGTCCTGTCTGAAAAGCCCTCATGAGTTCTTTTACTGACATGGTTTCTTCTAGTCTCTCAGAGTCATTTTTTTGTGATTTTACTGCAGCTTGTGATTTTTTAGTGGTTGCTGTTTTTTGTTCTTTAACGACAGGAGATGATTTTTTCCCCGAAAAACCAGGAGAGGATTTGCTGCTAGTCTGCTTGTGTCCTTTTTGCTCCTCCTCCACCTTCTTTTGAAGAGCTTTAACTTTGTCTTTAATTGAGCCAATAGGTGTTTCTTCAACTACTGGAGATACAGGAGATTTTTGGCTTGAGGGGGCATGTAAGAGGCCATCGTCTTGATGTGTTTTTTCTGTTTTCCCACTAACAGAACCTGTTTTTGAAGGGGATACATTGCATTCATCACTCTGACCATGAGGCCCTTTTCTTCGAATGGGCTTTTTTACTTCAGCCATAGGTATTTTAGTATCTTTAATCACAGATGGTATAATTTTTTTGCCACCCTTGCGCAAAACAACTTCAGTGAACTTTTCTTGTACCACATTCTCCTTCACCATAGCTCCAGATGTCACAGGTGCATCAAGCAAGTACTCTTTATGGTCTCCCTTTTGTGTCTGTGACCCTCGGCTGCCTCGAGTATCCTTTAGAAGTGCCTCTTGGGTCTCAAAAGCTGCCATCATTTTGGCCTCCTCAATTTCACAGTCTGAAAGAAGAACCCACTCCTCATCCTTTCTATATGGTCGACTTTTTGCTTCTGCTGACTCTTCATTAGCCTTATCTTCATATGTCCCACTCCTTAGAATTTCATTGACTTTCTCCAAATCTTCTTTTACCTTTTCCATTATTTCAAAAGGTCCCCCTGACACCTCCTCTACCCCCTTCTCTAGACTACCCCCATGCATAGAGTTTGACTTCTCAGATGAATCAGTGGTCAGAATGGCAGTCATTTTTATCAGATCTTGTTTCATCTCTGACACCTCAGAGAGTAAATCTGGGCTCGCAAGGGCAGGAGAATCTCGAATCAAATGACTTTTCAGGATGGATGTCTCTGTAGAAGTTTCAGTATCTTCATCGTCTTCAGTTACAAGGAGGACATTTAAGGAGCAAATTAAATAAAACGTTTAAATTAAAGGGAACAAAGATTTGAAAAAAAGGTCAGGTTCGGAATGGCACAAAGCTTCAAGGAACAGAATAGGACTGAATGTGGTAAGAGTGAAGTAAAGACTAGAAGGACAAACAAAGAAACTTACAGGGATGAATAACAACTGCAAAGCAAATTATAGCCAAATTTTAGAGACCTTAGGGAAATAAGCAGGAAATAACTTGCTTATCTGAATTCAGCACAAAAGCACATTCACACATTCAAGACAATGGAATAAGCTGGAATGAAAGTTTAATAAATAAATAAATCAACAAATAAATAAACGCAGTGGAGAACCAACACAGATAAATATTTTCGCAAGCTTTTTACAGAAATTAATTAGGGTGAATAAAAGAAATAACGGTTGTTTTCAAAACCTTTTTAGTTTCCAAAAGAAAGCCAGTGATATAACAAAAGTGTTTGTTTTATGAATAAAGTGATAGAAGTAAAGAATAATTGCTTCTTATGTCTGTACACTAGTTAAGCTTAAAAAAAAACATAAAAATTATAATAAATAAATAGAATATCAAAATATACAGCTAGAACGTGCAATGAAGAAGGTAATGTTAAGCAAGCTGTCAAACTTAAAGATGATTATACTGCTTTCACACATTCCAAACAACATTCAAACCCACACACACATGCACACACACTGTACTGTAAGTCAAGTTATTTCCATGCAAAGCGTATTAACCTCTAATAGGTAAGTATGTAGTGGGTACTGATTCCAGTCCACATACTGTAAGCAATTAAACACTTGTTACATTTTGTAGTGAAAATGGATTTATGTGATCATCACTGCAATAAAGTATGTGATCTATTAAAAGAAAGTAACCATGTGTCTAAATCAATTTATGCAAATGGACGTAAATTAATTCCATGTTAATTTAAGATCTTGTCAGCGTGTTTACTTTCTGTCAACTGCATGCTGATGTGCAAATACATGCAAATTAATTACTTTAATTACAGCACATATTAATTTGAGAGAGAAACCTAGTTGAGGTCAAATGTTTTCATATACCTTGGCTAAAGACATTTCAACTAAATCTTTCATTTCCTGTGTATGAGTTTACTTTATTTTAAATAGGGGCTGATTTCAAAATAATAGCTAAAACACAGTCTTCTTTTAGCTGTACAGAACTTTTTCAGACAGAACTGACGTCAGGTTTGTTGGCCAAGTTTTTCTGCACAGTTCACAGTTATTTGAGTTTCATGTGACCGCTGCAAAACACTTATTAAGCTATTTTTATATTTAAGCAATTGGGTTACAATTTTCAGCATATGATTAGAGTCACTGTTTGTGTTTCATCTGACCAGTCTCAGAGTAGGGTCTTATTTTGTAATCCTTCTTTCTTCACTATTTCCTTTGTTCTTTTATTTGAATTAAAGTTCATTAACCCCTAAAGGTTCATTTGTTCCTCCTTCTTGAACAACACAGTGTTTTTGTCAACATTTTATATTCGCTGGTGAGATTTTGGAAGTTGCTCCTAAGGAGGAACTGGACTTGGGGAGGTCCACCGTTTTCTAAGGTATTATCTGAGTTACAGTAAGTGGATTGTCCATCAAAGGGAAAAGGCCCTGGCTGTTAATACAGCAACTATTTAAAGGCTTTTACAGCCTAAAAGTCTTTTACAATTGGTCCATCAAAAAATGTCTAAAATCAGTTTCTACAAATTCCCATTCATCTTGGCATAGTCATGAGAAAACTACACAGTAAACTTGATATAGTTGTACGTAAGTAGCTCGTAAAGTTTTGACCCAAGTCTGATAAAGCCAATATGTCTCTAATTAATTATTTACAGTAGATATCCTACTGAATTTCCAAATAAAATTTATGTAAAATGAATTCAGTGGAGTTGTGAAAGAATATGTTTATAGTCTGCAACATAAATATAGTTGTAATATTTATTATTTCAGTCCAGGTACACTTAGACATTTGACCTCAAGACATTTGACAGTATATATGATCTCAAATAAGAGTTATTAGAGAGACTACAGAAGAAACAAAACTACTTTGCTTTGCAGTTTGTCATAAAACTTGATGGGTGGAAATCTATTTAATGACACATACATCACATTATGGGTTGAATTACATGGTAATTTCAAATCTTTCTCTCTGTAATACCCAAGAACTAAGGGAACTAGGGATGTGGGAAAGCATGTAAACATTTGTGGGGTGTCGGGATTTTAAACGGAATACATGAGGAGTGCGCTATGACATCACATCTGAAAGTAGTCAACTATTACAGTACTGTATATACCAATGAATTCTTGAATTGGAAGAAGTTGGTTAATTTTCTATAATGGCATGGATCTGACTACACTGTCTAATAACTGTACAATATAAAATATATATTTATAAACACCTTCTGTCTAGTACAATACATTTTCCATAACAGCTCATTCATACAGAACTGTATGACAGATATGATCTAAGTCTAACAATAAAAATGGTCACGTTTTATTACATATTTATGAAAAAGAATTAATGAATTCCTTCTCTTGAAATGAAGTAGCTCCCTGATCACCCCTACTTCCCACATCCTTTCATGATGGACCATAATGAAACATGAGCAAAAACTTCAAAACATGAAACAAGTTAAAGGTGTGCAGCATTATATTGCCATGTGTTATAACTGCCAAATTAGACATGCAGCACATTCTTTAGTGGCTAGTCTGTATGTGAGTTTGTTAAAAGCAAACCTGCTTAATGAAAGACAGATAAGAATAAGAAAAGAGAAATGTCTTACATCTTCCAAGTGTTCGGCTAGTCTGGAAAGATAAGCAAGTAAAAGTATTGTGATTAATTGTAATGACTAGATAGATAATATCCATAAAGGAGAATAGAAACAGCCATGCTGGCTTAAAACTGGGAGGAACAATAGAGGCAACTCAATGAACACATTTTGAATCCTGTATGTCACTAATAATATACTTTTTAAAGTATACAGTGGAAAATCTCATCATCAAGCTGCTGGTGTTCTGTGCTTGAGTGAGACATTGCTCAGTTGATACCACTCTCAATTGTCAATTTAAATAAAAGAATAATTGCAAAAAATATATAATTACATATTCTGCTTTCATTTAAATCTTAGTCACTGAATTAAGCAATATGTCATGAGATGGAGTGCCATTGTACTGGACATTCAATTCAATTCAATTCAATTAAATTTTATTTGTATAGCGCTTTTAACAATTGCCATTGTCGCAAAGCAGCTCTACACTGTCAAAAGAAAATATCAGCACAGCTGTAATGCGTTTTTTTGGCCCGAGGGTGCAGGCTGAGTGTCAAATATATCACAGCCATGCTGATATTGAGCACAACAGCACAACTTCAAGTTTGATATTGTTTTTCTCCCAAAGTACCACAAACACTATTAATTAAAAAAACCATGAGCATTATCAACGTAGCATTAAGCGGACAACTGACAGTTAGTGAAATTAATGATTGTTAGAACACCTGTGAAGAGGAGTGACACATATGCTGTTGTACTCTATATCAGCACTCCTGTCCAATTAAATTACTTGGTCAGAACTAACTGTTGTATAAGATCCAGTAAACTACATGTTCCATTTTAGAAATATCTACTAATTTGATCATCTGTGAATATATACTACAGATTGTAACAGTCTGAGCTTGAGTCAAAATTTATTAGTCCTATCAGTGTTAGGTGTAACGTGTTACAAAGTAACGTGTTAGAGTACTTGGATTACTTTTTTACGGTGGCCGTGAAGTGCAAAACAAATTAACAAAACTAAAAACAAAATAAATGAAAAAACAAAATAACAAACAAAACAACAAAACCCAAAACAAAATGACAAATTCAAAACCAAATTAACAAAACGGAAAACAAAATAACAAAACCCAAAACTAATTTTTTATTTTGTTTTGGGTTTTGTTGTTTTGTTTTTGTTTTTGTTATTTTGTTTATGGATTGTTAATTTGGTTTTGAATTTGTTATTTTGTTTTCCGTTTTGTTAATTTGTATTGCACTTCTCGGCCAGTCCGATACAAACCGGAAAAGGTAGGTATAGTTTGCGAATGAAATTCTTACCGCTGATTGGACGAGACATCTGTCACTCAA
>JAQMYK010000001.1:24352011-24363521 GCA_030014345.1 Clarias buthupogon
AGCTCGGAATGAACTTCAGACACAAATTGTCAGAGTTTTACGACTTCAGGTTGAGTGGAATTGCTGTAAACTGTGGGCCAACAAGCTGGAGATCTTTACAGTTATTACTCTGTGTAACTGCTCACATGATCTTGAGCTGTACCCCGGCTGTACTAGTTAACAACAGGGCCACAAGTGGTATTTTGATCAGTTGACAACACGGTGTCGGTGCTAAAATGTGTCTGAAAAACTGAATTCTCAGATCTACTGCTGAGAATTCTACTGCTTTTCTACAGAATTCTACTGCTTTTCTATGAGATCAGACCAGACAGGCTGGCCTCTGCTCCCCAAGAGGCATAGATCAGCCTTGTGATCATGATCCTGTCACCAGTTTACTGGTATATAATCGATCATTATTAATGTGTTAATGTTATGTGGTGTTAATCTTATGGATGATCAGTGTTTACCCTGTATGCAAGACGAATTGATAGAAAACAGACCTGTACAAATGTACCAATTAAAACCTACCTTGCTGAGACGTTTGTGGTAAATGACACACAGTCATTAATAAAAGTTAAAGGTGTGGTTCCAGTAATATCTTCCCACTGAGCTGATGTTGTTCCACCTGGTTAAACACACAGCAGTTGAGAAAACTAATTCCTACATTATAATCACAGACCCTTCTTGTTCCTGTATAATTTCTCGTCTGTGTTTCATAAAGACATGTATTGTAAAACAGTAACTTCGGTTTTTGCTGTTCACATTTTTTTTAACCTAAAATCTGAAATCCTTCCTGTTATGTTCATTGATTAGCAGTGGATAAAGAGAGCACCTCTTTTGATTTTAGAGGAATTTTTCAAAAATATATATATTTAACAGAACGAATATGTAATCTCAATTATCTGCCATTTTGGAAAACAGACACAGACAAAAAATGTTCAATAATATTTACTTTATAATGAAAATTCGTTTGAGAAATTGAGCCAGTTTTAAAATTTTAAGTTGGATTAATAAGCCGCTGTTCATTTCTTCATACAGCTTTCTTTATTTCTTTAAATATTCTTCACATTTGCTCCCTCACCTGTGATACTGCATAGCAAGCGGAGCGTTGGTGTATCTCCTCCAAAGCCATTGTGTAGAGGGTCAGTCGACGTCTTGGGGACAGGAATGGTCATGGTGATGGGTTTATGGAACTTCCGCCTACGTGGCTCCAGGGTGACTATAGGACTAAATGTAGCTTTGTTCCCCAAGATCTTTCTCACCATGTCTACATTCACAGGCTGAGTCTAATTAAGAGACAAATTAGCACATATCTTTTTTACAAAAGGCGATAGTATTATAGTTAAAAAGAGATATGACTTTCTATTTTCCAGACAGGAAACCAGTAAAGCAGCAATAATTGAAATATTGAAAGTAAGAATATTGTGAAAAAAGGAACATAAAAATAAAGTGCGATACCTGTAATCCAACGCGAATACGTTTTGTTAGCGCTCCTTCTGGGAACACAGCCTGGACTTGTGGTACCACTGTGCTACTCAAAATCCCGCCCTCTGGACCAATCAAATTACTGTCCTGTTTGATCCGTGAGACGACCGCAAAGTACTGTGGGAAGTCCCGGGTGATTATCCGGCAAATACGTTTTCTCTCCAGCTCTTCTGGAGGGTCGAGATCTGAACACACAAGCCATACAGTTATTGTGAGATATGAAATGGGATATGAAAATACAGTAGATTGTACTGTAGGATAAAAGCTAACCACAAGCTTAAACATTGTCTAGTTTGAGGATATGCAAGAAGATAAGAAGTAAATAGATTACACTCAACATTGAATGTTACTATATTCTTTCTTAAATATAAATAACTTAATTCTACCTTCTGATCCACAAAATCTTATTAATACAGAAAATGCTAGTATTTTATATCATCCCTTTTGACCAACAACATTAGATACAATCACCAAGATAATGTTTGCAATGCCAAACAGATCCAATAGACTTTTAGAAAAGGTGTCTGGAAATAACTGACATGCCCAGGCCACTGAGATGGAAGGCGTTAAGCTTATAGAACCTGAAAGAATAGGACACAATCCTTGTATGGTGGCATGTAATAGCTTGGGGGCACTTTATGGGCACAGAGTGCTTCGGTGAACTAGGATGTCTGGGCTATGCCTGTGTTACTTTCTGAATCCTCCTTTTAATCATGCAGCCATATCTAACCCTTCCTGAAGCAATCTGCTCACAAAGTAGATCTTCTTAAAGCACTTGAGGACAAGAGCATACCTCACACCTTTCCTCTTTCTCTATCTCTTCTTTCTATCCTTTTCTCTCTGTCTATCAAGCTGGACATTTTACCCTGATGGGCTGAAAACAAACCTGTTCCGTTCCTATCATCCCGAGGCCCTGATGTTGCTGTTTGGAGCTTCCTTCTCCTGAGAATCATTTGCTGCTTCTGAGGATGGCCCTACATGGATAGTCTTAACTTTGCCATGGTGTGTCATGTGAACTTTTTTTTCTTCTTCTTTGTCTTTCGGCTATTTCCTTTGGGGTCACCATAGCGAATCATCTGCCTCCATCTAACCCTATCCTTTGCTTCCTCTTCTCTCACACCAACTAACTTCATGTCCTCTCTCACTGCATCCATACATCTCCTCTTTGGTCTTCCTCTAGACCTCCTGCCTGGCAGTTCCAACCTCAGCAACCTTCTACCGATATATTCACAATCTCTCCTCTGAACATGTCCAAACCACCTCAATCTGGCCTCTCTGACGTTATCTCCAAAACATCACACACGGTTTGTCCCTCTGTTGAACTCATTCTTGATCCTGTCCATGCTTGTCACTCCCAAAGAGAACCTCAACATCTTCAGCTCTGCAACCTAAAACGCTTCCTCCTGTCTTTTCTTCAGTGCCACTGTCTCAAAGCCGTAGAGCATCGTTGGTCTCACAACTGTCTTGTTCACCTTTCCTTTCATTCTCGCTGATACTCTTTTGTCACATGACACACCTGAGACTTTTCTCCATCCATTCCAACCGACCTGTACACACTTTTTCACGTCCTTTCCACACTCTCTGTAGCTCTGATAATATTACTCAATATTACTTTTATAATATTACTGTAATATTTGACCTGGGACATCTCTACATTACTCAAGTAATAGATTTGTGTACTTTGCCCACTGTTGTTTATTAGGATCACTCACTCCACTGTAATTTTGACACTTTTTTTTAAATTTACAGTATATAGTGCTTTTAAAAAAAAGCAGATTTACACAAATCTGTATATGAATTTAGATTTAGATCCAGAATAAGCATGCCAGAGGCATCTCTTTCCACAAAAACCCACCAAAATTACCATAATGGAGGAATGCAAACATGACTTTATTTAATGCAAATTATTTATTAAAAGTTACTTTGTACAGTATGTGCACAAGAAGGAATCGAAATGATTCTTACTGCCTCTGGTTATTAGAAAGCATAAAACAGCACCACGTTTTTTAACGTCAGAGGCTGACCTTCATCCATGCCATTAAGGACTTGATTGAGCTCCTCCTCTGTATATTCACACTGATGTTCCTTCCAGCTTTCTCCTGTCTCACTGCGCAGGATCACCAGCTCTCGCTCCTTCCCCCTCAGAGCAGCAAAATGCGGAATCTCCACAATCACTGGTCTGAGAAAATATACAACAATAAGTTAAATTAAAGGGATAACTAAAGGATCGTTGGTAATATTACGTGTCTAAATTATACATATATAATTATACAAATATAACTATGCATTACTTGGTTGCACATGTACTGAAACAAAAGTCACACACATATCAAACTGAAAATATAACACAGCACATATACAGATAGAATTAGAGCTAAATGTAGTTTTCATTCCAGATGTTTTGGTGCCGACGTTAAAGCACACTGAAACATCTGAAGGCAGTCCAACAACAGCATAAGTCTAGGTGAAAAAAAAAGTGCAACTTCAGTGGCATAGCGTGTAATTATGTGAATTTTGACAAAGAATGACTACAAAGACTATAACCATAGATATGAACATTTCAGATGCCGTAGTCCGAGCCAGAGCTTGAAAACAGATGGACGGTCTTAAGTGGGCTTACTGTATATCTTATTCATTTGTAAGAAAACAAAATTAATTCTTTAACTAACTTTTAACTAATATTGTTGTTATTGCTAATATTCTTGTCATATGAAATAAAAAAGAATATTTCAAGACTGCTTTGTATATTCACTCTAGTTCTTTTAAAAATTATTATTAGGATAGTATCAACATTATATTAATAACTGGTGCCTGGTGTATTACTGTAGCGAGAATCAGTGGCTACTGCAGCATCTACTGCTTCTATATCTATGGTAACAAAACAATCCATTTCAATGCATGTTTAAGAAGCCTGCCATGCTCTGCATGAACTCCCACTTTTCTGCAACAGGTTTAGACACAAATTATAATGCAAGGCCAAAAAAATAAATAAATAAATACATAAATAACTAAAAAATCAATCACACAGTAAACCACAAACTATCACAGTCTACTATCAACACAAACACTACATTGTAAGCTAGGGGGAAAAATAATAAAAGAAGGACAAAAAAGGGATATGGGTCCAGCATCCATGGATTGTTTCATATGTGTCACTCCTACCCCAGGAATTTGGTCCCTGGCGGCCCCAGCTGAAGGATGCGGCTAACCAAACTCTCACCCTCATTCAGAGGGGGCGGGGCAGTAGGGAGATGGAGCTTACTGTCATCCAACAGCAGCGAAGGAAAGAGAGAGCACAAACAGTTTGGGGCTAAATTTCCCAGCTTTCAGTAACATTTTGCATGTAGGCCTCCCAAATTGTGGGTTAATTATAGTGAAATGTTTTGAATTGTGTTGTTTGCTGAAAACAGAATAATTATTTTGGTAATTTATTAGAAAATATATTTTAGGGCCATATTCACAGTTATGCACGTGTAGTATTGTCTGGAAATTGTGCACTTCTTTGCTTGACCTCACGACAGACATATGCATGCCAGTCTGAAAATGTTGGGAAAAAATGTTGGTGTATCTCAGTTATTTGTTTTTCTGACCTTGAGCTTAAGCTGTTCTTGTGTGATGTAGACATGAGTGAGGAATGGTCTTACAGTACCACTGTCTGAGAAATTAGTACCTACACATTCCTGCTGAAATATGAGTTCAGACATTAAAATGTTTGGTCTTACATGGAGGCAGCTCATTATCTGAAAAAAAAAAATTGAGCCCCACATACCTGCATTAGGTTGATACATATTGGAATTGGTTACCATATTTATTCAACCATGGGTTGAATTTTGAAATCAGTGCACAATTACCCCAAACTCTGGCATTTGCACTACTGTCTGAGCTTTATAATTTCTTCCCCTCTCTGTACAAATACTAAGCTATTTCTAGTTCATTGTGCAAAAATATGTGCCAAGTGCTATTAAAAGGCTTGCAGGCATGTGGAGCACATGGCTAAATTAAGACATTTTCAGTAATCATGTGATTAGCACAACTAGGACCATTTCTTTGTCCTGATCCTGACAAACAGCTATTTGAAGGCCTATTCACAATATATTATAATGATAATCTGACATGCCTTTCATAATATCTTATATTGCAATTAAGACTAGGGGGGAAAAAATGCAATGTGCTTTATCAGGTTTATTAATGTCATTAATCCATACCCAACTGAAATCACCCAGTAAAATCTGGCAACCTTAGAGGTTTTAACTGTACTGTACCTTTGCTCATTTTAATAATAATCTGCATGAGCTGATTAACCTGCACAAGCTGACTCTAAATACAGAAAAACATACATATTTTCCACTTTAATTTCGGAATTTAAGATGCAAACTCTGAATACAGGCCCCAGTCTATAAAACAGCTTTCACTGGAATTAATCGTCCACAAAAGACATATCAAATCAATCATGGATTGTTTTTTTGTTTTGTTTTTTAGTGGGGAGTTTTGCGTTGCAAAATGGTTAATCAAGCCTTGGAGTTTTCCTTATGGCAAGCTATGAAGCAAACAAAAGTCTTAAGTGTTACTGCAAACGTGTCTGATTAAGCACCGATAAGAAGCTTTTTTAATGGAGGCAAAGGAGAGGCAAGTCTTTAAAATGTATGCAAAATCAAGAAAAAGCCATTATATATAATGTTATATAGTTAGATTGTACAGATGTTCAGCATTCGAGTATTACATAAACCATTCAGAATCAATACAATGTTTATATTTTGTGATGACGTTTTCAATTAACATTAGTCTTTGATTAGTTTTCACTCATCTCACTTATTTCATTTCAGTGTTACTCTAGAATCTAAAGAACTTACCCAAGAAATTGAGCACCAGAGGGTCCGACCTCAATAATTCGGCTAGCTAACCCGTCCCCGTCGACCGTCGGGGGCATTGTCGCTAAGCGATGTCGTTTCACTAGGCGACAGGTTACTCGTGTTGGGGCACTGCACTTCCTGGGGGGAATGAGGATCCGCAGGCCATTATGGCGGCACCCTCTCATGGCTCCACCTCGAGCGTCCACCATAAAACTGACGAGAAAGCTGCAAAAGTGGGAAACATCTGCGTCAGTGTAAAGAATCTGTTTTAATACAGTATATAAATTTTTTTTTCACATTTTTTTTCACATGCAAAAACACACCAACAAGGAAACTTAATGTGGCAGGATAAATCTGTGTGCACAACTGACACTTAACCAAATACCACACTTAACAATACAGTAGAAACATTCCTCGGCATGCTTGAAAGGTATGGTTTCGACACATAGGCAGGATTCACGAGGGCACAACATTCTGATGACTGTGTTTAAGTTTAGGGAAAGCAAGACAGTCGTAGTGGGATAGACAGGAATAATGACATGATGATGTGAAAACATCTTCAATGGTGAATGTGTTGTAAAGCATTTAACACAGGTTTTGGAAATGTACTGTAGTATATTGTTATGTTGGCACTCATATTGTCTATACAATTATTTTGAATATAAGATCAAATACATACATATGCTTTACAGTTTAATCAACTAGACTCAAAAATATTGAATTCTTAATAATATGAATAAATTTGTTAGAGATATTTAAGATCAAGCATACAAAGTACTGTACCTAGTGGTGAACATCACCAAAACTGACAATAAATGATAAATCGTGTCGCAGATGTGGACCGGATTCTGGTACATTTTACTAAAATTACCTTTGGGTAAACCAACTTTACCAACTTTAACCTGCAATGCTTTGGGTAGATAATAATGAGTTATATAACATATTCATGTTAGCACCTTATGCATTAACAGGCCACACCAGATACTGTAAACATGTTTCTGTGTTTTGATATGGGATTGAGTGAGCTGACAGGCACAACAAAGATTGCAAAGCTTTCTGTATGGTTTGTACAGTGCAAGAGACAAAGGTTTAAAAGGTCATATGTCAAAATGCAGCCGGTCACCTGCTGCTGTCATGTTCATGGCACGGAGAGCAATGGCTGAAGAGAGAACAAAATACCCATCAGAATATGAGAGGAAGGGGGAGAGGGAGAGAGATGGAGAAGCAGAAAGGCATAAAAAAGAGTAAGCAAAAGCAAGTAGGGAAATAAGCAGCGGAAACAAATCTTTTCTACCTAATACTGTAAATACATAAAATCTTTAAACCTGGGCTTCAGTTCTGTCATACAAGTACAGGACAGTGTGGAGCCATCCAATCTCAATATCAAGGAAATGCAGCTACAGTAAGGTACACACCTGAACATTTTTTTTTGCTTTAAAAATTTTATGATATTCCCAAAAGAGACACTGTTAGCCAAGCAGCAAAACACCCTTTTGTAGACTGGACTGGTTCACCCCAAGAAAAGACCAAGGGACAATCTTCTTAAAAAGGTTGTTTGGGTCTTTTCAAGTCTGTCCTTTGTCAAAACTGAGTTGCATGTACTGTAAGTTCATTATAGTAGTTCTTGGTCATCATACAGTAAGTTTCCCTGCTTTGATGTTTGTCACCCCAGAACATGAGTACAGTTCAAGTAACAATCTCCTTTTTATTCTTTGTGATGATTAAAAACAGAGTTCACACCTCCATTGCCACTGGACAGCCATTGGTTGACTAGTATTGGACTAATTGGAAATCAAGTTCTATGGCCTACAAAGATTTCTTAAGACATGCCCCTTGTGTGCCCAGGCAAAGATTTTTCTCCCAACTGGCAAACCAGTTCCATGATGCCCATACTGGCAGACTTCATCACAGATCTGTCCTCATGGCCAAACCACCATGATACTGTAGTTGTGATACTCCATTCAACTCATTCTCCGGTCTGTCTTACCCACGACATTCTACAACAGTTTAACTTGATTCACCATGTTTTCAGATCCCAGAGTATCCCAGAGTACATTGTGTCAGACAGCAGAAACAATTCTCATCTCATACCGTATATGCAAGGGATTTACTGTATGGAATAACCAGTTGGTATTCTGACAAATGGCAATCCTATCATGCAACAATTTCCACTGGATTCCCAGATCTCCCTGTGCTGTTCAATAAGCAGGCGCACATGTTTCCATTGCTTACTGGGCTACAATTTACCTCTTATTCTATTAAACACCAACACCTAACTGCCACTCTAGCTATTCATGCATAATTTTAAAATGAGCTCTGACAATTATATTAAGCAGGCCAATGTTCATTAGCAGGCCCTACTGTAAAACTCCTATTGCTAAGCGCATCCCTAAGCATGTTTTGCTTCCCAAGCCTGTCAGTCTTATTCCACTATATACTGTATAGCTACCCCAGTGGACCCCGTCATAACACCTGACATACAGTAGCAGCAACACCTGCATAGCCCAGAGCAGCAGTTCCCAGGCCTGGTCGTGGAGGACCACCTGTCCTGTAGATTTTTGTGTTTTCCCTGCTCCAGCACACCAACTTCTATTCACAAAAGGCTTTTAATTAACTGATTGGGAACCACTGTCCCTGAACACTGTAGGGTTCTTACAAGCCCTGCCTTTCTAATATTGTACAGTTCATTTAGTAGTAAGCCTCCGTGCCTAGTAACAGAATAGACAATTTATATCATCTTTGTACAATGCAATATGTTGATTAGATACTGTATATTGCATACCTAATAGCCAAGACATTTGCTAGATATTAAAGTATGTGTGTGTATCATTATGCCGTACCCAGATTGAGTAGCACTAGATGAGAGGGCAATGTTGTCCAGGTTTTCCGTTTCCCAGTTCAGTCTAAACGGGTCCTTCTCATTAGCAAGAGATGATACCTGGAAACAGTAGAAGATGGAATTGAAAACATTTCAAGAAAACACACGTTCGCGTATACTGTATATCTGTATATATAATATATAGGTTTATAATAGGTTTATAGATCGTATATATTCCTTTAAATGTACTGTTTGTCATTAGACAACATTTTGCATTTTGATCATTTTGCATTAAGCATCACCCCCCCACATAATGAGGCTACTTCCACATAAATTAACAGGAGAACACCCCTAGTCACCAAATGGTTAAAGGAGCTATTATGGTAATTCCTCAGACCGAAGACTCAAGTTCATCAAGTGACAATAAATGGATGCACAGTAACAGTAATGCTTTGTTGCAAAGAAGTTTGAATTTACCTGGTAACTGTGGATTGTATCATCCAACATCCCATCATGCTTTGGAGAATAATAGCCATAACGATTTGACATGTGGGATCTGTCCATACTGAAATGACACAGAGCAACCAATGAGCTAGAGAACAACAGGAAATCCTGACAATGCCAAGCGTAAAAATTTCTAAATTATTGCCCTCATACCTTTGGAACCGACTATGTGAGCATTAGAAGAATCAAAAGCATTGAAGATTAATGCTATTATGTCTATAATAAAATATGTATATAAATCTGAAGAAGTCCTTACAGTACAGTACAGTATTACTTAAAGTAGTTTAAGTTACTTAAAAAATACACTGATCAGCCATAACATTACAACTCAAGATATTATGACTAATATTGTATAGGTTTCCCTTGTGCCGACAGGGCAGCTCTGGCCCCCTTGCAGAATGATTCCACAAATCTTCTGGGTATGTGCTGTGTTGCCTGGCATCAGGAAGTTGCAGGTAGATCCTTTGGGTTATGTGGGTTATGGGGTGGGGACTCTGAGGAGTTTGGAGAGAGGGTTGGCCACCTTTGGCTCTTTGGCTGTTGTCGGGCAAAAACACTTGTTGGGCTGTGGTGTGTTGGGTGTTCTGGTGATTTTCTACCGTGGCCAGCATTGACTCTTTCATTGAGTTGGGCTGCACTGACTTTTCTATGGGATGAGATGTGGCGGAATTTAAATTTAAAGGACAAGTTTAATATGTCTTTGTTGTGTTTTTCAAACCATTGCTGAACAATTTTTGCAGTGTAAACCAATTTCTCCTTGGACCAACAATGGTATGAACCACTGGGAACATTCCATATGACACGCAGTTTTGGAGTTGCTCTGAAGCAGTCTTCTAGCCATCACAATTTGGCCTTAGTCAAGGTTGCTCAAACTCCTATTTTTTCTGTTTCCCTGATCACTCCCTGACAGGTGCCATTGTAACAAGATAATACATTTAATTTACTTCATTTGCAAGTGGTTTTAATATTACGTCTGATCCGTGTTTATGCACACTTATATGAATGTTATATTTGCCAACTTGCAATTAATTCACTTGGGCATGTTGCAATTACCGACCTGTTGCCTTCTAGACTGAACCTCAGATAATTCATGCCATCCAAGTATTGACCAGGCAGAGAGTCGTCTCCCAACTCTTTCAGGTCTTCTGCTCTCAGATATTCCCCTCCGTCCCCTGTCATAGTGTCCTCACCTGTGGTACAGACATGTAAAAGCTATTACCTGAAGGACCTTACAAATATGATACAGTATATTATTAGCTATTTTGATGCCTAACATTTCCAAAACACATTCTGTACATACTGAGGTATTATTATTGTAAACAACACACATTATGCAATGCACTATATTAAAATAGGGGGTACTGCCTTTCGAGTTAGGCATTAAGGTATTGACGCTCAGCATTAAATTTAAAGCGCACATTTCATTTTGTTATCTAGCATTAATAAACGCTCTACACTGCTTTAACAACTCAGTGCTGGCACAATCAGGAAAAAAATTTTTTGGCGAGGTCTTGTTGCCAGGTCTGACCAGCAGGGATAGGATTTCTACTGTAGGTCTGGCAAAAAGCAGCAGGGATTATTGACAGCTTATATAAAACATACTGAAGCCTGAGAGTGGACTTCTGCTGTCAAAAGCATAGTGGCTGCCTACAGAGTAAAACAAGAATGGACATTTATAAAAGAAAAAAAAAAGAAAGAAAGAATGAAAAAATTTACTTTAGTGCAAGGAACACACTAGGGAGATAAGTATCTAAAAGAGTACTTTGGAATGAAATATAAATGTTACAGTCTTTAAGCAGAAATGCCATAAAAATATCCATTAATATTTTACAACTTATTTAAAACAAATTACAAACATTATTTGATAAACGTTA
>JAQMYK010000001.1:24363621-24374445 GCA_030014345.1 Clarias buthupogon
TGAACTACATGAATTGTACCACATTAGGTACAGTAGTGTATACAGTCATACAAGAAGCTTGTAGCTAAACCCCAATAGCTAACATTTCATTAGTTAGCAATCTGATTTGGTCTAAATAAGAAACAAATCAAGGATTCAACTAACCACCCATTATCGATATTGCTTATATTGTATAGGAATATTGTATATTGTATTTTATTAACATTTCAACTTGCTTGTGCACGTTATGTACAGTTACTTAAGTTCCCACCTGTACATAAAATCATAGAAAGTATAGAGTATTTTCCTTATGCACCTTAAATTGTAAAAAGTGTATATAATTTCTTTTGCTTATTTTGTTGTACTGTATAATCTGGCAAATTAATGCATCAATGTCAAGGCATGCCTAGTCGTTACTTAACACTTGGTTGCTTTAATATCAGCCTCCAGCTTGTCTGTATTGTTTATCTTTCCTTTGATGTTTAATGAATCTACACTATACAAGTTTCACTTATTTAATTAGATTATGAAAAAGTAACTTTTTACAATATTCAAAATTTTTGAGAGGCACTGTATATTTTTGTTAAATATTCTTACATATTGTCAGATTGTCTGAATGTCCTCATAGCTAGTAACAACCATGGTGGCATGCCACATCTACAGTAATGACGGAGCTAGCCCCATCTCATCAATAGCCATAATCTTAAGAATGCTACATTGTAACTAACTAAATCATTTATGAACAATATTGATAAGCATACTGTGTCCTGATTTTCAGCATACTGTGCTGTAAAATAATTTCTGTTGCTTGTTATAGGTTTAAGGGATCGTTTCCAACACCATGCAACACACACATTATATGATCAAACAGTGTTTAATCAATTAATTAAATATTCAGTTAATTACTGCACACTTTGTTTTGAACACCTGGCAATTTTGCATAGCAGCCAAGCACTAGTACAATTGTGCCTTGTACCTTCATCAAAGGAGTCATCAGACATAGCACCATCAGGAGCTTGCTTGAGTGCTATATGACATGTCATATCAGTAAACATGAGCACAATCTATTAAGGACCACAGTCCTGGAGATGTATGGATGTTAAAAGGAACATAATGACTTGCAAAATGTTTTCCAGATTTTGAATCGTACCTTCTTCATCAGATACATCAAGAACCTCAGTCATGGTCTCTGGCACGTTCAGTTTGTGTTTCTCAGTCACGGTCTGCATAAAAACACAATCATATCATTTCCACATAGCCACAAGCCACAATTTAAATCATCTCTAAGACATCCTATTGTGCTTGTTTTTTAAATTACAGTAGACTCACAGTTGTTGTAGTAACGACCTCCTCAGTAACCACTTTTAAAGTGTCCACTACTGAGATGTAACCCAGACGGCGAGCGATGGCAAGCGCCGTGTTGCCATTCTAAATAAAAATAAAATATATAATTAGTAGCAGTGCAAATCAGCTGTGTGTGTTTGTAAGGGTATAAATCTGCATGTGTGTTCGGTCGTGTACCCACCGCAGTGGTAGCATTTGGCTTGGCTCCATTTTGCAGCAGAACATTGATGATGTGTGTGTTGCCCTGTTGTGCAGCTTGGTGGAGAGGTGTGTATCCATTCTGAACACAGAGCACAGACAGGTCACCTTCAGAACTTGAAGGATATTATGTTTCTTTTTCAGTTTAGAACTAATATACTGTACCTTTGTCGTGGCACTGAGGCTGGCATTGTTTTTCAAAAGGAAGTTTATCATCTTGGCATTTCCGTAGTGGCAAGCGACGATCAGCGGTGTGTAACCCAACTGGAAAAGAGATTTGTTAAACATTTTTGTGATAATAGGCAATACATAAGTAGATGAAGATATACAGGGTGATTCACTCAAAAGACGCCCAGAATATTCTGTAAAAACTCTCGCTGAACGATCCAACGTACAGTATGATGTGCTCCTCAGTACACAGAGCTTCGAACACGCCATTATGGCCCTAAGTCGGATCAATAAAGTAGACGCCATCGCAGCATTTAATGCCATAACCCTTCACTCAGTCACTCTCGACTTCTCATCAGGATGACCCACCTAGTGGGTCACCATTTTGTTTTGGGATATGCTGAAAGGAAAGGTGTATGAACAAGCCTCGCAGTTTGGAAGATTTGAAGGAATGTGAAATTGCGGCTATTCCTCCAATATTCTTGCCGATACAGTACGTTCAGAAATACTGTATGGAGCGCTCTGTCGAAATGTGTCTGTCAGAAAATGGAGATCACTTCCAGCATCACATTTAATGCAATCGATTACACTAACATCAAGATATGTACTGTAGTCTATTTTTTTGGTTCAGATTGCTTCATCATACCGGGAGTTATTACAGAATATTCGGGGCCACTTTCGACTGAATCACCTTGTTTTATGCTAAACATGAATCTAGTATGAATTCTATAAAGTTATAGTTTTTAAAAAGAGCATAAGTCATCTAAAAAGGGTGTAAGTCTCTGATAGTAAGGAATTGTATTGCAGTTTTACCGTCATTGCAATTACTGTATGTTTTAATGATGCATATGAGGGAGATTAATATAAAAGTATTGCTTGAGGACCCAAAGTGCCACTTTGACATTTAGGCATTTGGCAGACGTCCTTATCCAGAACGACTTACATTTTTATCTCATTATACATCTGAGCAGTTATTCTCTAGTTATTCTGGATTGTTATTTTCTTATTTTCTTTTCTGGCAACACACTCAAAAATCAAAAAAGACAAAAAATGCTATACTGTATACAGTACAGTATGTTCTTTTAGAGGCTTTGAACTACTGCATCATTATCACTGGTTTTGCTGTATGTGGAAGTCATGATGAATATTAACATTTATAAAATAATCTTAGTATGAAAGAAGCACATGTTTGCTAAATATTTGTAATGAATTAGCATTATTAATACTAATTTACTGTACATAACCACAAACAGAACTTATCTGTCCATTGTGCCAAAGTGGCGCAACAGTATTTTGCTAAATCACACAAAATTTACAATGATTTATCAAAAAAAAAAAAATTCTAACATCTTGTTCTTTCTAATACTTCTTATTCTTTTGAATAAAAACTGGCAAAAAGGATTTATCTTATTTTACAGTCAAACTGTCCCAGTGCACCCTTGCTTTACCTCTGCACTGTGATGTGTCTAAAGCATATGTAATATTGTGTTTTCTATAACTAAGCTACATATTGTATTTACATTATTTCCATTGGCTTTTAAAGTGATTGTAGTGCATTAACTTTCTTACTTTAGTTTGCTGGTCGAGGTTGGCACCATGTTTAACTAAGATTTCGGCAACACTGACTTTGTCTTCTTGGGCAGCAAGGTGGAGAGCTGTAAGTCCACTCTGAGGAGAAAATGGACAATTGACAATGTGATCAATGTACATGAAATTTCTTAACCAATACTGTAGACTGCTATATACTACACTGATATAGTGCAGTAAAATTCTGAATTTAACAGCACTATAGTATAATGATAACTAATGTACTCATGGAGTATAATGGAATATGATCCAAAGATTTGAACATAAAACCTAATTTATAATTTTGCTTGGTTTATTACATTAACAACACAGGTAAGGTAAAATTACTGTCATGCTCAGGAGTGCAAAATATGCTATAATTTGAGAAATCTAAGAGAAAATGCTGAAATTACTGCTGAGTTAAGAGAAAAGTTGCCAGACTAATCAATGATTTTTGGCTGCAGCTGGACTTACTGGATGTGCGAGTAGGCAGAGTAACATTGACTCTACTCATTGTCTAGGTCGTCTGAATTTTTAATTTCTGGTGCTGAGGGACAAAATTTTTTGTATAAAGTAGAAATCTCACCCACTCATCGTCTATACCGCTTTATCCTGTATTCAGGGTCACGGGGGGCCTATCCCAGGAGGCTTAGGGCACTAGGCAGGGTACACCCTGGTTCCAATCCATCGCAGGGCACACACACATACAAACACATTCAAACACTACGGGCAATTTGGGAACACCAATTAGCCCAATCTGCATGTCTTTGTACTCTGGGAGGAAACTGGAGTACCTGGAGGAAACCCACCAAGCACGGGTAGAACATGCAAACTCCATGCACACAGAGACGGGATTTGAACTTGGCTGGGAATTGAACCCGGAATTTGGAGGTGCAAGATGACAGTACTAACCACTACAACACCTATTTAATTATTATATAATTCAGCCTATTATAATTTTCCTAATTATTGTTTTCCTTAAAATTCCTATGCTGTTGTTCTAACAGCAATTTTTTTTTAATTCTGTAGTAAAATATACTTATATCTAGTCACCTTAGTGGCCACATTGACTTGGGCCCCTTTCTCCAGCAGCAGGGCCACCATGTCACTGTGGCCATCCTGAGATGCCACATGAAGCGGCGTCACGCCCTGCTTGGTCAGTGTGGTGGTTTCTGCCCCGTACTGCAGCAGAGTGGAGGCAATCTCCATCTGGTTCTTCTTTGCAGCAATATGGAGGGGAGTATATCCGTTCTGCAAAGACAAAGAACATGGAGGAAAATTTTGAGACAGACACTTGAGAGAGTTTGTGATGATGAGTGAGTGCCAGTGATCTGCAGAAAGCATACCACATTCCAATATTACGCAAAAAGCCCATGATGGTGCACTCTCACCTTGGCTGTAGCGTGGGGTGAAGCCCCTTTGTCCAAAAGCAGCAGTGCCACCTTCTGGTTATCATAATGTGCAGCGACATGGAGAGGCGTGAGCCCGTTCTATAAGAATGAGGGTCAGTGCATATGGTTTAGAAAAAAGCTGTTAGAAGTGCAAAGTGAATAAAAGACACATACGACACAAATGCGTGTATAAGAGAGCCGTGTTACTGTACTAGAGATTGTTAATGTGTTAATCTTATTGTAAAATGTTATTGTTTAGATTAATGTGCAAGCTGGGCAGAAGCTATTATGTGGTCTCTTATTAAAGAAAAGAAACAGAAATAATTGGTTTATTATTTTATAAAAGGTCATATTATCACCAAATTAAAATATGCTTACCGGGGCTCTTGCAGTCAACATTGTCTCTATGGCTTTCTTTTAAACAACAGCCCAAAAGAGTCTATGAATTAGGTTCTACTGACTATGCACAATAATATCGTAATGTGTGTAATATTGTTATATGATATATTGCAAGTGTTGTTTGTCTTAAATATTTAGTCAAACTTATAAAGGACCTGATGGATATCTTAAATGATAAGCTAACAGTTTGTCAGCCCTAAATATGAATATGTCATTATAATATGGTGTCACTTACTATTACATTTTGGAAATGCATTTATTTTATTGTTTTTTTTTTTTTAATTATTACTCAGTTTGATGTAGCACAAGGATGTTGCGCTTACTTTCCCTGATGCATCTGGAGGAGCTCGACGCTGCAGCAGGAGCTTTGCCACATCAAGGCTTCCATACTTAGATGCAACATGTAAGGGAGTAAATCCTTTCTGGAAGGGGTAAAAAAAAAAAACACAGCAAAGTAATACATTTAACTTATGTTTGCATGCGCACTACTGTACTTTCTATTGACCTTCTATTTTTTTGGCCCATGAATTTAAAAGCATGTGATGATTAATCACACATTTTTATGAATGATCAATTACCACTTATACTGAGTTTGTAGGTTGTTACATAAAATTTTATGATTTTCCTTTATATAAGCTGTGTTCCATAAAAAAGAAAAAAAAAGAAAAGAAAATGCTGATGCAATGCGATGCAGTCCCTTTTCTATCACTGCAGTTCTCAGATACACACAGCAGGGGGTGCTAGTTAGTCAGCAAGTTATTTCTGAAAAAGGTGTGTCCATGAAGTCACATGATCTTCGTTTCACCCAGCTTCTTTCATAAATAAGATCCTACTGTATCAATAATATTGCCATTCCCTATCATTATAGTTTATATATTGAGGAATTAGTGAAAAAGTCATTCAGGCATCATCCAAGGCATCGCAAATGAATTTATTAATGATAACAAATTATTTATTCCATGCATCTGTTCTGTTTATACATGTTCTGTATATGATATTTACAGTGTTAATTAGTGGGTAATGTCTATGCCTTGTATTTGTTAATCGATTAATCTGTTGAGCAGATTCTGGCTCTTTGGAAGCAAAATATGTCTAATATGCACAGTACTGTATGTATAGGTTACATCCTGTTGTCACTTATGTTATAACAGCTATAAATGCTTATACGACCGCTCGTGACCTTAAAAAAAAAACATTATCAATAAGAAGTAAATTATGGAATAAAATATAGAAAAACATTAGCTATAGAAAATATAGCTATAGAAGATAAGAACAAAATATAAAATATATAATAAAAAACTTAGCTGTACAAATATAGAAAATATAGAAAACTTTAGTTGTGGAAATTGAAATAGAAATGTCGAGGGTGTGTGCAAATATGCATGAACGTGTAGATGTGCAATGTCCATAAATGTACAGGGTGTGTGTAAATCAACCCTAATAAGAAAATGTTAAGTATTATATTACTTGCCTAAAGTCACTTTAAATTCTTTCAGTCACTTTAAATTCTTTCAGGCATATTTGCACACACCCTGGACATTTCTATTTATATACAACTTCTATTTATATACAACTTCATTCCATACAAAAAGTCCTTAATTCTATATTTTCTATATTGTACAGCTAGATTTTTCTTATTTTTCTTATATTTTTCTTATATTTTTCATATATTGTATATTTTGTCGTGTACAAATATTTTATTATTTCTTAGTTAAATTAACTTCTATTTTCTTTTTCATATTTATTTCCTAATAATAGTCTTTTATTTTAAGGTCACGGGCAGTCGTCTAAGCATTTCACTGCATATCGTACTGTGTATGACTGTGTATGTGACAAATTAAATTTGAGTTTGAATTTTAAACCTATATACACCATTAGCAATACAAGTCTCCATAAATGAATTCTTTCTATTAAAATTGTAATGTATTAGGACATACACATTATTATTATTATTATTATCTTGTGATTTGAATATAGAGCTGCACTTCTATCAGAGCTGCAGTTATTTAAAAAAAGCTACTTCTAACAGAAGGTGGTGTCTGGCACTGTCGCCTCACACCCACAGGGCTGGGGGTTGAAATCTTGCCTCCAGTATGTGAGCGTGAATTTTGCATGTCCCCCTGTACTCTAGTTACCCCCCAAAGACATGCAGTGTAAGATGATTAGTGTTTCCAAATTGCACACAGTGTGTGTGTGTGTGTGTGTGTGTGTGTGTGTGTGTGTGTGTGTGTGTGTGTGTGTGTGTGTGTTAGCGCGGTTTCCTGCAATGGGTTGGCACACCGCCTGAGATATGCTCTAGGCCCTACACAGGATAAGAGGTACAGTATAGATGATGAATAGATGGACCGTCTGACAGCTTTGTGGTATAAAATGTGTCTCACTTCAAACATAAATTCACAAATGTCTGCATTTAATATTAAACACTGGATTACACTGGATTGAATGAGATGCTCATGCAAAATTCAATTGCAAGAAGATTTAATGAAGTATGGGTATCTTTGCTTATGACTTCATAAATTTAATTGCAGTTAGATTAGCTGCCTATCCAATGCAGTGTAGTGCAGCAAGAATTAAGCTGAACTTTGTCTCTGATAATGCTCTAGGGATTAATTTGTGGTCTTAAGCTTTTTAGCTTTTTTATCTCCAAGAAAACTAATCGATAAACAGAATACTTAATAAACATCCTTATCTTCCACTGCTTAAAGCCAGTTTAAAGTCAGGCATGAGCGTGACTTTAATGAGGAGTGTACAGTATTTTGAACACTCCTCATTTCTCACCTTGGTTGGTAGGGAATGAGAAGCTCCAGCTTCGAGCAGTACTGACGCTACGTCCAGCTGCCCCTCGCGAGCAGAGATGTGCAGAGGTGTGTAGCCGTTGGTTGTAGAGGCATCTGGATGAGCCATATGCTGTAGGAGCAGCTGGACAATCTCTGTTTTCCCCAAACGGGAGGCGATGTGGAGTGGAGTCTGGTCCTCCTATTAGAGGAGAGGAGATGTGGAGGTCAGTGACACTGCCATACTGAAATACTGACATGAATTACAAAATCAATACATCAAAATGGTCAACTTTATAAGGATTTGGCACAAACTAAGGAATCTGTATACACGACTTCAGGTCAGATATCCACTTTTATTATGTTGCAAATGCAACTTGTGTTAATAATGTGCGTCTGTTGAGTCTCTTACTCTGGCTCTTGCGTCTACCATTGCTCCATTTCTCAGCAGACAGCGCACCACTTCCACCTGGCCAGCTCGAGCAGCCATATGCAGCGCTGTTTCTCCACGCTAGAATTCCAAAAGATATAAGTTAATCACTTTCTCTCTCTTGCGCTCTCTCTCTCTCTCTCTCACACACACACACACATTAACAGCACTCACTATGTTGCTGACATCAGGAGAAGCTCCGTTCTGCAGCAGCAGTAGAACAATGCTGAGGTGGCCCATGAAAGCTGCCACGTGTATAGGAGTGAGGCCAGACTGGGGCAAAGAAAGCAAAAGGCAGCATAAAGGGAAGGTCACATGAAAACAATATCTTTAGAATTAATGACACCCTTCTTTTTAAGATCTTGTATTTCAGTCAAACAGGAAAAACTATTTTCAAACTCTTAATAAAACTATTTCATTAGAATAATAGGTCACCAACAAATCAAGGTAAAAAAAAACAAACTGTATACATGTTTTAATCTTGCGACTGATACCAAACCAAAATACTGTATGTATACCATTTTTTACCTTTATTGTATTAACTGGGGTATACAGATGTTAGATGTTATACTCATGTAAAATCCCTTCATCATTCTTTACAGTGGGGAAAAAAACCCACATATACTGTACATGACCTGCACATATAAAACTTTCAACATTAACCGCATCAATCAAGTTCCCAATACCATTAATCGGTGATTAAGCAATATATCATATTCTTTGAGGTGATCCATTTAAAATTACAGTCAATTTCATAAAAAAACAAACTGTTTCTTGCAACTGTAATGTCCTGAGATCTTCTCATAATATGCAGCACCTGAATTTGTTATTAGAACTATTGCTTATTTGAGCCAAATTAAACTACAGTATACAGTATGTTCATGCACACCAATGACATGAATGGGGATATACAGTAAGGGGACCACACACACTACCAAAAAGTTTGGATGCACCTTTTAATTCCATAGTCTTTCCTGATTTTATTTCTGTCTACGTTGTAAAACAATATACTGTATTCAATAATCTCCTTTGAACAGTTGATGTTGAGATGTTTCTGCTACTAAAGTCTTCATAACGGCTTTAATCTGAGGTACTGTTAACTGGTGATTTTTGAGGCTGGTAACTCTAAATGAACTTCTCCTCTGCAGCAGAGGTACGTTTTGGTCTTGCTTTCCTGAGATGATCTTCATGAGAGCCATGATGTTTCATCATACAGTAGTGCTTATGGGTTTTGCAAATGCACTTGTCAATACTGTTCTTGCAAGAACTTTTCCAGAGTAGCTGACCTTCATTTCTTTAAAAAAAACAACTATTGTTACTTAATTACATAATTCCAGATGTGTTTTTTTTTCTCCAGTATTGTTCTAGAATGTAGGAAATTAATCACTAAACAAAGAACATTGATTTAGAAGGTGTGTCCAAACATTCAAGTGGTACTGGACAAGGGAACACATTTGATATCTTGCTGATCATTGATGCTTTGTGGCTAATGATGTAGAAGGAAAATTAATTAAGTCCAGTGTGTAACATAATATTTCAGTCCAAAACCTGGATGCGCTGCCAGAAGGTTTTGGATTAACTATACTGTAGATAGAGCTTTTAACAAGATATTGAGTGAAACATACTTCCAAATCAATGCAGAAATGATTATGACACACTAAATAAATGCTTTGCAATGACCATGTTAGTCTCTGGGGTTGAATCTTGTGGTGTAAATTAACACAAACCAACAAACCAACAAATGTGAAGGAGTTTAAAATGTATTCAAACTTGTTAGACGACACCAAATATTACTTGAAAAAACTGACAATTTTTCGATTATTTAAGTAGAAAGAAGTGCAATGCATAGAATTGTTTCTTCATCGTCATAAAGGGTGCCAATAATTATTTGTCAGTTTATCGCTGTGTGTGTGCTTACCTCTGTGATGGCCTGAATGGAAGCTCCATACTTGACAAGAAGCTCCATGACCTTCACTCTGTTCTTCTTACAAGCGATATGAAGAGGTGTGAAGCCGTTCTGTGAAACATAAAGACAGGTTCAAGATGAAGGCGAAACATTCATGATGTACAACTTTCTCAATATCATTAGCTAGGATTTCGAGCAGCAATTTAAAATCCAAATGAATGAATGAAAATCCTAATGGCTTAGAATCGTGTTCATATGAAGCCTATTTTAATCTTACAGACAACACTAAGAGCTGAGAGTGAGGAGAATAGGACTGGTACCAGTGCCCGGGCGTTGGGATTGGCCCTTTTGTCGAGAAGAAGCTTCGTGACTCTGTAGTGGCCACAGTGGGCGGCAACATGGAGCGCAGTCAGGTAGTCCAGAGTGACATCATCCACTGGCGCCTTGTGGTGCAGCAGGTGTTTAACACACTCGACGTGGTCGCCCTGCGCTGCCATGTGGAGAGGAGACAGGCCATTCTGGTTGGAGACGAGAAGTGAGAGAAAGAGAGAATGAGTCATGCTCGTACCATCTTGTAAAGAACGATTATGTATTCATTAGCCCTATAAGTGTCTAAGGGGTTTTGTTTGTTGGGGTCAGTAACACTGTGAAGAAGAAATGCAGCTTTTA
>JAQMYK010000001.1:24374512-24395373 GCA_030014345.1 Clarias buthupogon
GGTTAAGTAGGGTTGGCTATTGTGATACAGTGTATAGACACAATCAAAAGGAATAAAAGATAATAAGGTTTAGAGCTCTGTGTGTGTGTATATATATAGTATATAGTATATAAATATACCTTGGTTCTGGCCAGAATGGGAGCTCCTCTCTCCAGCAGTAGCTCCACAGCTGTGTCGTGTCCACTCCTTGCTGCACAGTGCAGAGGTGTGAGGCCATCCTGCACACACACACAGAGACACAAGTTCAAATTAGCATTTTCACTTCAAAGCACCACTGTATATGACCCGTTTGCCAGCACTCTCTCTCTCTCTCTTTCTCTCTCTCTCTTCAAACATAAAAACACACACCATGCCCTTGGACACTCTAAACTGTCTCTGTCATCACTGCCATTTAAAAATAACTCACAGTGTGTGTTGGGTTTCTGACTGCCCTTTATTAGTGAGGTTTGCTTGTTGTTTTTCTTCTCCTTCTGGTTTGTGTCTAGCACAATTATAACCTGGACAGGTTGCTTTATTTAATTAATACTGCACTCATCTAGCATGATCAGATAAGGTTAATGTTAAATCCTCCCGATCAATGATTCATAATGTACATTTATTCTTATTTTCAGCTCCGGCACTAAGAGTACATTCACATTCATAGCCTGAAGTGGGTGGCTCACAACCACTCTTTCTTTTTTTTTTTTATCCTAATGTAACACAGATCTGATTTGTTTACTGCTGTCTGAATGCACAAATTAGATGTTTTTCAGTCCGGATCTGAGTCACTTTTGCATATACTGTATATATCCAATACACATTCATACAACTTGAATAAGAATGGTCAGATCGGATCTGACTTTTCCTCTGCATATGCTCTGACGTCAGCCAGCACTGCTAGCAACAGCTGCTAAAACAGCTAAAGCTAAGGCATCTAGATTTCTTCCTTCTCCTGGACTGACTAACTACCAATCCTCCAAAGCAAAAACATATTCGTGCTAAAATAGCATGCATTTTATAATGTTTGAAATGAACGAATAATAAATAAATATGAAGTGACGTATAAATGTGTGCATGCGTGTAGTTTCAGAGAACAGTCATGTAAAAGTCACATAAACGTCACTTGTAATTCTGAATGTGAACTGTCATGACATGCAAAATTCTGACCAAAAATCGGTATCGACCACTATGACTTGAAAACACTTTACCTTGAAAGAAATAGAAGTTTTTTCCTTTTTTTTTTTTTTTTTTACTTATTTTTTCGAAATAAGTGAAAAAAATTAAGGTACAGTAGTAACACAGAACTGGCCAAAGTAGATAAAAATGGACAACTGTGTATACAGTAACAGGTGTATGGCTATAATAGGGCTGCTATACGTACACTTTCAATTAAGATCAAAAGTCTACACTTTGGTCAGGGTTTTGGTTCAGATCCAGTATCTTATGATTCAAAGACAAAACATAAAATATATTGAATTGCTTTGTATATTTTTACTCAATGCATTTTATATCATTATGAAGCAGCTTGTTAGCACAGCATCATACAGTAATGCTCATGTCGCAGTAGCAAGCATCCAAATCCAGCATAAGAACAAACTGAGCCATGTCAAAAGCATCTATAAATTTCTACCAGACACATTAGTCATTACTAAAGCAACGCACCCTTGTTTTGGCATCAATCTTTGACCCTCTGTCCAACAAGAGCCGGACCATGTTCGTATTTCCTCTCTTGGACGCCACATGTAACGGTGTGATTCCATTCTGCAATAAAATAAAAAGAGAGAGATACCATTACTGAAAGTCTGCGAACCTTTAATATAATGGGGCATCATGTGCATCATGAAATTTGTTTAGTGCAAATTTAAATTCTGTGTCTTAAACAGGGGGCTTTGCTGCCTGCTTCTTATAATGAGTGATGTCCAACCCCCTTATATTGACTGTTTAGACAGAAAAGTGTAGGCATGGTGCTCGGTAAATTGATTACAATGCAGCTATACTGACCTAAGGGTTATTTAACTGAATAGCAGTTCCGTTTATATAACCTACATCATCTGTAAACCCAAATCGAAATAAATCAAACCAAAGGATCATGTGTACAATAACATTCTTGACTTTTTAATTAAACTGAAAATCATCAGAAAGTATAGAGTGGGGCAAACATGTAGCTATTTTTTGTTTCTCAGCAGACAAGCAGTTCTACCACTTTTTATTTGGTAGGACAGTAAAGGTTAAGAGATTTACAGTGGTGGGAAACATTGATTCTTTAACTGAAGCATACTGTAAGCTACACACTAGATACAGTAGATACGTAAATAGATAGATAGATAGATAGATAGATAGATAGATAGATAGACAGACAGACAGACAGACATACATTGGAATTTGTAAAAATGTAAAAAAAAAAAAAAAAGTAAAACTAATTACGAATAGGAAAAAAAACTTAATTAATTATTTAAAAAATTAACTATTCTTGTTAGAAAGATAATAACCAATTATTAATTTCTAACAATGTTCACTTTGTGTGTGTGTGTGTGTGTGTGTGGGTACATGCAAAAAAATAATTCAAACAATTTGATTACACCTTTAATATCATTATATTTGCGCTTGAAAAATAACAGGCACATTTTGGAGATCTCTAAGACTTAAATTGCGCTTTTCACCATGGTCATTGCCGCAAAACAGCTGGCAAGAAAAGCAAGAGGAATAAACTTCAAGAGGATGCAGACTTAACAGGGAACCCATTCTCATTTGGGTGATGATTTGGGTGGAGGGTTAAGAACCCTTCAACAGCTGGAGGGATAGTTCTGAACTGTCAACTTTGTGGAAGAAATGTGGTCAGAAAAAAATGGTGAATGGAGATCACTTACTGTAAATGCTTGGTAAATTTGCATGGTAAAAAATCAACAGTAAAAAACATGGCTACGTTTAACGATGAAAGTATGAGCATTTCCACATTTACAGTACAATGTGATGAAAGCTTATAGGATTGAGACTAAACAGCTGTGTGGCCATAAGAAATCATTTGCTACTGTAGTGAGACTAATCAGAAAAAAAAAAAACTTTAATTTGGCAGAAAGCTTAACGACAGGACTTGAAATTTGTCTTCCCTGATGGCACTGGCGTATTCCAAGACTCATTGTGGAATTGGGAAAGTGTGGTTCTGGAAGCATGAGCAATCATTTTCGCACATGAACTGGCCACCACATTGTGTGCTGCAATCAAAGATAAAGGTGACTGAATGAAATTTTAGAGTGTGCTTTATTTCTTTTCTCTCTGAGCTCCCCAGTTTCCTCATGGCTGCTAAATATACCAGGACAGGATTTAGACTCGATGGCCTAAAAAAAAAGAAAAAACCTAACAACTTATCCAGGGTTTTTTCCTGCCTCATGCATAGTGATGTGGGGATAGACTGCAGATTCGCCAAGACTCTGACCAGGATAAAGTGTTCGGGATCAACCAAGATTTGATCATTGGTTCGGTTAAGTTTCAGGGTACTGTATGTAAGGCCAGTGTGCAGCTAAAAAAGAGACTGAATGTTCTTTGAAAATGCAGACTCTGGTACAGTACTCGGGTATGCTGAAGAGGCATTACATTTCCATCTGATATCTCAGAAACAAAGTGTGCCCATGCTTATGTTTATGTGTGTGTGCGAACATATCGTTTGAATACACACCCTTGCAGTAAAATCCACAGCAGCTCCTCGATTTAGGAGTAACGTTGCCACATTCACGTTCCCATAGTGAGCTGCAATATGCAGTGGTGTAAATCCACTCTGCAACACAGGGAGAAAACAGAGCAACACAGGAACACACCACTTAACACTTCACTTCGAAACATGCTCCAAAGCCACACCGTCATTAAATGATGATCTGAGAACAGCTTATCCACCTCCCCCCACCCCCCCACCCCCCCAACATTTGTTATGCAGAACAATCATGATTTTACACCTTTGATTTAGATCTCAGATCTGCACTTATTGACAAGATGGGCTTCGAGATGAAGAAATGCAGCCCTGACTTCACATTGTAGTGGCATGCAGCAGTCAAACATACTGTAGCATCGCATTTCAAAAGATGAAACTTATAGATAGATAAAACAGATTTCTAGAAGAAGTTCAGTAAAGATTTTCAGTCCTATAAACGTGAAGAAGAACAAATGGAACAAAAAAAAAAATTGAAAATGCAAAGATTCCATATATAAAACTCGTATACACACATTCACAAAAACATTAGAGGGACACATGCAAAATAAAAAAGTAAAAAAGTGAGTGCGTACAATAATTTTTTTTTTTTTAATAAATATAATGTTTTGGAGGAAAGAGGACAGGAAATAAACAGAAACGAGAATCCATAGAATAATGAGGAAAGAAACAAACAACAACAACAACAACAACAAAAAAAAGAGCATTATCCCACTGAGGGTATACCAGGAACCGAATCAGGTTAGGAATATGAGAAGATAGAGATTGGCTGAGCAGTCTGAAAAATGTGAAATTCTGGCCTTACCTTTCCATTCTGAAAGTCACGGTCCGATTTAATGTGAAAACATCATTTACAAAAATGTGAAGGATATATTGACTATGTGATACACATTCAAAGCTGGTGCAAAAAAAAAATTTTTTATCTACAATATGCGGTGCATCATGCTATGCAATGTCTGAGAAATAATCGGATAATCACAACCAAACTGATATTCAGAAATTTTTGCTTAGCATGCAAATCAATAAGTCATGATCAGATGTGGCCTATTTTAAACAACTCATGTTTATCACCCATATACATACACATTTACAGTTCTTGTGTGTGATTTTGCTGATAACATTCACATACCCTGTTTCAATCTGTATAAATATATACAATGTGTTATATTATAAAGCTATATAAATATAGCTCAATGTGATATACTTTTTAAAATGGGATATTAATGTTGATAAGGTTTAAATGTTAAATTGACATGTTTAACATTAGAGCATAAATATATTAATTATCACATATAGCTATGGACGGAATAAAAGGCAGCAAGCAAAATTAAAAGCAATCCCCAGTGTCGTCTACTTAGCTGAGCAAAGAAATCAAGTTTTGGCCATTAAGTATAATCCTACTTAATAGCTAAAACTGTATTTGTCTCTGTAGTTTTGCTTGCACTATCTAGCTACTCAAATTTGCAAAAAGTCTGTTGATTCAAAGAGGTTGATTATAAAGCTGTAATGTACAGTACTGTATGTAGGCTTCTATTTGCTTCTTTTCAATTTCCCTAAGTGCAATCTTTATCCAAGATGGAGAAAGCTCCAGATGTTTGGTCTGAAGATGCAGTCTGCATGCTCTACTGGATTTACATCCTTAGCTTGTAACATAACCATATTGGCAAAGGAATGTCCATAACCATGGCAGCATAAAAATAATGAAATGTTTCAAGCAAGCAGATTTCTCATGAGGAAAATAATGTACATACTGTGATTCAGTAAACCCAAACGCATTCCAAATGACATTTAAATAAGATGGTTAAAAAGCAAGACCACCAACAGAAGTCAAAATACCCAGGACAAGTAACAAAGGAATTCCACATGCAATGCCAAGAAGCCTGAGGTGTGAAATTAAACATGTCAAATTAAAAAGCAGACAACCTGCTGAAAAATATTTATAAAAGAATCTAGATAAGATCTCTACCTCAGTAGTCCTATTGACCATCATCTGTAGCAGCAAAGAATGTGAAGGGAGAAGCATTGTTATGTTTTACAAGCGCACACACACACACACACACACACACACACACACATACGTATTCATGTTCTGCATGCACATTCCACATTTTTCTTTGGAATATTTTTTTTTTGTTACATAAAAAATGTTAAAATAAAACTTTATCTTATTGCTTGAAGCCAGTTCCACATGTTTGAGTCATTAAAGGTGTTCCTGGGAGGCCGGTGTTTCAGACATGAAGCATGCAGTCCGATCATGGCTTCAGTGTACTGACTTTTTACCTTGATGCTATCCAAGCACCAGGATTATATTGAGAAATAAAGGTAGTTTTTACTCTCATAACGGCACAAAAAAGTCTTGTTTTGAATACTTGAACGCCGCTCGTATAACATACTGTGCATTGTTTCAACATCTGGTTAAGATGTAAACTTAATGTATGTCAATGCTAACACTAATGAATGTGATTGTAAACCTTCTTTTCTTCTGGGAAGGTTTGGGGTGTTTGAATCCAGTAGGCAATACTACAATGGACAGTAGGGAGAAGTGTCACAACGATCTGACTGCTTGTAGTAATAATTGTATTAATACTATATTCCCAAAATTATGGGGACATCTAACCATCATAGACTTGCTTTCCCAAACTCGCCCAAACTTTATATTTATATATATAATAACAATGACCCTGTGCATGAAAGCTGGAGTGAAAGAACTTTGTCCTGACCTAGAGCCCTGACTTCACCCCAATTGAACACCTTTTGGCTTCTTGTCTGAAATCACTTCCCAATCTCACTAATGCTAACTTTGGAACCATGTTCAACTAGCACATATGGCTGTGATTGATCAGGTCTCCGGTCATTTTTGGCCATAATGTGTATATGCATGTGTATCTAAAGCTTATACTTAATGAAGAATTATTAGACAGGATCAGAAGGAGATGCTAAGACAGAAGCATTAGGCAGTTCTAGTCTTAGTTATACTTTACTTTTGGCTTCAGATGAGTAAATAGTAATTTCCAGAGAAAAATGAGTACAACTAAATCAACACATGCACATATTATTATTATTATTATTATTATTATTATTATTATTATTATTATTATTATTATTATTTTAACAAAAACCTTTCATTTTCACAGAGAAATCATGCTAGGGCTACACATTCTTAGGGATAAACTCGTAAGTAAAACTGATTATAGTCCTATCAATGAATGGAATGATAGAGAAAAGAGAAGAACCCGGATAGTATCAGGATGAAGACACAGCACACAGGCGCACTGAGACTGGAGAGGAGACAAAGAGAGATGGAGACAAATTCTAGCGTATGGACAACAGTACAACATGGAATACACAATGGAAACAATGATGAAAAGACTGTAGAGCTGTAGATCAGATTTCTACAAGAGCTACCCAACAGTAACAGGAATGAGAAATGGACAAGATGGTATGGAACACAGAAGCACATAAGAGTTAAAAGGATTAAATGTAACACCATGCACATGTATACTGCTCTTGTATTATAAGCAGATATGCACTGTGATTGGTTACTCATTCATTTATCATTCCCTGTCCCTTTACCTTGGACTGGACATCTGCGTTGTGGTCATTCTGAAGTAGCAGTGCAGCTGATTTTGTGTCATCCTTACGGGCGGCAATGTGCAGGGCGGGGAGGCGCACCTTTCCCTTAGTGTCATTCTCCAGGAGGATGGAGACAACCTGATTATGGCCCTGCTGTAGAGCAATGGCCAAAGGGGTGAAGCCATCCTGAAAAATATGATATACTGTAATGTTGATGACATTTAATCCAAGATATAGAACAGTTATTTACAATTTAATGTTGTAAGATATCTTTAACTGCTTTTACATCGAGCATTTTGCAACACAACTCCATTATTTTGATGCAGAACTGATTTTTGTTCCATTTGTTTATGTAAAATTTGACCCAAATCCACTTTCTGTGTTTACATCATTCCCATGGTGAACATGCACTAGGCTGAAAATAGCTTCTTCCTTTTTTTTTTTTTTTAACCAGCAGCATCACTTAGGAAAGAACATGTAGTTCTGTTGTTTTCACAGGAATTATGACATATCCTGGCTCTTTCAGTTCTGTAGGTTCTTGAATGTTATATTTTCCAAGGAGTTGCTAAAATAATATATAATTATAATATATAATATGTAATTATTATTATTATTTTTTACGAATTCCTAAAATTATTTATTTCATTAGGATTCAGAACCTTGTTTAGATGTGGTCAATAATGGGTGTGTCAAAGTATAAATGCTTTTAATAAATTCAAGATTCAAGAATATTATTTGTCACAAACATGGTTGTATAAGTACAGTAGTAGTGAAAAGTGATTGTGACACCTCCAGACTGTGCAGATTAAATAAATAAATAAATAAATTATAGATTTATTTATAGATATAAGATTATATATAAATGTACAGTAAAAGATAAAAACACTTAATAAAAATAAGAATAAATATGTTCAACAGTCTATAATACAAAAGATAAATTAATAATAATCTTTCACAAATCAGTGATGGGTTGTGGTTATGATGCATCAAATACATTTCTAGCAAGGCTTGGCTAAAATCTTCTTTTTTTTTTTTTCCGGCTTACCTCAGTTGCTGTGCTCTGGTTTCCCCCATTTTCCAAAAGGTAGCGAACCACATCCAAATGGTTCTCTTGAGCAGCCATATACAAGGGAGTAAATCCATTCTGTGACAAAATGATATACAATAATTATGTTATTGATCTTTCATCTGCCATGCTGAAGGCCGGGTTCAATTCCCACCCAATTCCCAAACCGCGGCCACTGGATGCAGTGCTGTTCCCAAGCCTGCATAAAATGGGAAAGGTGCGTCAGGAAGGGCATCCGGCATAAAAACCTGTGCTAAAGGTTGTCCAGAGGGTCCGCTGTGGCGACAGGAACAGTCGGAAAATAATTTATTTAGCATAGCTATCATGAAATAGCAACAAGAAGAAAAAAAAAACACTAGCCTTACCTGTGATTGTGCATTGATGTCTGCTCCACGTTTGACCAGGATCTTTATCACATCCCCCTGTCCTGCTAGAGAGGCGATGTGGAGAGCTGTGTTTCCTTTCTGTAGGGCAAACACACATCACATTGTTTCACCAGAGCCAATATACAGGATTAATCGTTCATAGTTCATGCTGAGATAATAATAATTATTATTATTATTTATTTATTTCTATTATTATTTCTATTATTATTATTATTATTATTACAATTAACCCCACATGCATTAGCCTTCACAAATTCTACAGTACAAAGGCCTTTACAAAGTGTTTCCTACCTATGTATGGAGATACATAAGAAAAAAAGATACAACTTCTGTTTCTTGTAATAGGTTTATCATTTGTTAATATATCAAAGCAAAAGAAATAAGCAGCAAATGACCACTTCATCAGGTTACACTTTTGTCAAACAAAAGCTGATATCTGAGGTACAGACTCACTGAACAAAGACTGGGGAAACAATTCATCTAAGGAGATTGTTAAGGTCTTCTGCAACAAGATGTGGAGTGTTGTGTGTTCAGAGATCTAAAAAAAACTTTCATAAAAATTGTATTTGTAGATTGGGATTGTAGTCTATGGCCATGCTCCAGTGGCCTCACATGTTTGGTGTCCAGTGAGTATATATTGTTAAATATCAAATTCAAGTAATTAAATTAAGAAAAAAATATGATGATTATTATGGAATTAAATCAATTAAAGTGTTAAAAGACAAGTCCTCTACCATAACTGCCAATTATTATTCATATAGGTTTTGTGTTTCAATTAATTTTAATCATAGATTGTAGGGTGTTAAATATACTGCTTGGCACAAATTTCTAGAATTGGGTTAAGAACTGTCCAAAGCATTGTTAAAACTTTGGAGGGCAACGCTAAATTGTCATCTTTGCGGAAGAAATGTTTTCAGCAAAAAATCTTGAACGAATTAATCATTAAACATTTGATGAATGTTCATTGTAAAAAAAAAAAATCAAACTAAGAAACAACTAAGAACATAGCAACACAATAATATACTACTAATAATAATAGTCATAATAAAAAAATAATGATAATAAAAGTAGAAGCAAGATATAAAATACAAAACATCTCAATAAAATACTTCACACTGGGTTGAAGGCCAGAGAGTAAAAATTAGTTTTTAAACGAGATTTAAAAACAGCCACTGATGGAGCTTGTCGAATGAGTAAGGGTAACTCATTCCATAGTTGAGTAGCAGCTACTGAAAAGGCTCGATCACCTCGAAGTTTGCATCGGGTTTTTATAAAGCAATGTAATTCAATATCTCAATTTAACTTCCAAATTTCAACCTTGCCATCATTTACTGAACCAATGTTGGGCCAACCTATCTTTGGTCCCACCACTAGGCCAACAGCCCAACAAATAATGTTGGGCCAACCACTGATCCCAACATGGGCCCAACTTATGCATTGCTGATGGCCCAACGTTGGGCCGACGCCGGAGCACTGACAAAAGGGTTACCAAAATTTTGCAGACATTGGGTCAGGCAGCTATCTGGGTCAGGTCTAGGCTTACAAACATTATCTGGCAATACAGTATAATAAAGTCGGCTGATGACCTGAATGGCACTGAATGACCATTTTATCTCATCAATACATATTTTTTTTCTTTCTTGAAGGCATAAACATATTCCATATGCTTATTGGATATGGAATATTTGGATATCATGATAAATCATTTTCAAACATTAAAAGGCCAAAAACAAAATTTAAGTGAGTGACTTTTTCTGACTGGGCAGTGTATTATGTCAAAATTGGATGTGATATTATATCGATATCTTGAAGTAGCAAGGTACGGGTATTAAGGGAAAAAATAAAGACGTTACATAGAAATATCAACTTATAACAGGGCATACTGTACACAAATATACTGTATGTGCAAACATTGCATTAATTAGTGATATATTTATTTATAAAGGAGAAGTGGACATAGCACCCCCTGCATGAATAAATTGTCCTGTTGGTTGATTACGGGGAGCTCATAACCAGACAGGGTGTGTGATCACTTGTAAGTGATTTAATGCTTATACTGTATTAGCACACACCCACTTAAAGAGCATAATAATGATAGTTGGGAAAAGAAGGTCTTAATCAGCAAGCCTTGTAATCTTAGAGAGACAAAAACAAAAGAAATAGTGATGATCCAATTGCAGAAGTGTGTGTGTGTGCGTGTGTGTGTGTGTGTGTGTGTGTGCGTGTGTGTGTGTTAAAGGTTAATGTTTTCCATAACCTATGGCTAAAGGTTATATGCATGAGCACGTGCTTTCAGTATATGATTACTCGAGACTGTGGTTCCTCATGAGACATATAAAAGAGAATCTTACGGCTTGATAGCTTGAGGAGAGTAAAGCGTGTCTGATTGCCATGCTTGAGATTTCTAAGTGACGATCTCTCATTCCAGAACACTGACTGAGTATGATCATGTGACACAAGTATTATGGGATAGTGGGTGGGATTACACTTGTTTGGGATAAACATATCATTGCTTTAAACTCTATTAAAGCTTCCTAAAGAAACTATTAAATATAAAATATATAGAAACTGTACCTTTTTATTTTTTTTTACATAATTTGAACATTCAGTCTCAAAAGTCCTTATTGATGGAGAAATGTGTACCGTAACAGTCCAATAGCTTGGGGTGGGTTTTGCAATAATGATTAATCTTACTAAATTGTAAACAACATATGTATAGAACATATGTGTCTGTTTTGCCTGAAAGTGTTTGTTAACAGAGATTTAAAGTGGTCCTATTATGCAAAATTCACTCTTCAGTAATTTTTAGACATTTATATGTTAAGTCTTTATTTGTCACATAAATACAGTACATTACTCCACGGTGAAATTCTTTTCACATAAAGTAAAATTCTTTTATTCAGAAAGTTGGGCCCTGGAGCAGGCATGGTTAAGGGCCTTCTTCTGATTACCTTCTGATCAATAATACTGAGCTACCAGATTGTCTATTGTATGAGTGTATATAAAACATTCCTTGCTTTTCCACTTTTTTCCCCCCAAAGTTGTCTGTTAACGACAACAATCTCACTCCTCCTGCAAATGTGCTGTTTCATGTACAGCTGAGCAAGTCAGGGAAGGGTAGATTTTTAGATGAGGTCACAACAGGGAAAAATCTATGTGGCTTGCTTTGAAGCCTGGTCAATAGAAAAAAAGAAAAAAAAAACCCTAACATCGTTTTGCTTATACAAGCACACTGCATACCCATCTAAATGTCTAATTTTGCATTAAATGTCCCCTTTTAAGTCAGACCTCAAGTTCGTTCATTAGCCCAAGAATCATAATATTTCCCTCCCGCCAATTTGCCGCCATTGGCTCAGCACTCATATGACACATCCCAATAATAGCCAGTGAGTAGTCGGTTTCTTGTTGCCAGTTCTAGATATTACCGACTGCCAAAGCACTGCTCCTTGTATACAACATTGCAAACCTCTTAACAAATACACACCAAAACTAAATCTCTTCTTATGCTTCTCACCACTAATCCTGGAATCAGTTATTATTCTTCAGGAAGAACTCACTTTGGTTGCAGCGTCCACTGCGGCACCTCTATCCAGCAGCTCCTGGACAAGATCCATGTGCCCCTCCTTAGCTGCCAAATGCAGAGCATTGAGTCCATTCTGTAAAGAAAAAAAAAACAATCAGCAATCATCAGCAAAAAAAAACAGTTGAGACACAGTAAAAGAACCAGATTTTCTGTTTACCTCCTCGTCCATTTTACAGTGTGTTTCTTGACAAGGAAGACTGTACTACACTATTACACACAAGGGGATTGATATAAATATCAAAGCAGATAAATGCTGTGTCACTTTGGCACAGGGAAGCGCCAAAGACTTTTGAGGCCCCACTGAAGATATTAATAAAACTGGCAATGCCAATGTGTGTCAAAGCCCCACAACGAGTTAAGTAATAAAGTGTACCTTATAGTAATATAAGGCAGCAAGAAAAAAAATCATCACATGTTTTAAAATTTCATTTTAAATTTTAACAGAGGCTTAAGACTCCCAAAACACACCACAGAAATAAATGCATTTGTAGATCCCGTAAGAATAATTTTGGTACACACCAATACAAATACTCTGAATATAATGGCAGATGCCCCAGGAAATCAGAGACAATGCTGCAAATCCAATTCTAACAAGAATACTGATGTGTCTTTACTCTTTTGTTGCAACAAAACATTTTCAGCCCTATTCACACTGGATTATACTTCCATAGGGACTTGAGGTAATTCCATCATTTGCTGGAGCTACTTTGGGATTGCATCTGTTTTTCTCCATCATCCCCTGGGAAAAATACAGGCTAAATTACCTACTGTTTTTTTTTTTTTTTTTTTTGCTTAACACTTGACCGCTGATATTTATGGAATTAAGTTGCCCAGTGCACATTTTCCCAAATTGAGTGCTTTGGAGAGGTCACTTCACTCAGCGGCTTACCTTGTACTGGTCGTATAACTTAATCTTTATACTGCACACATTGGAAACCCATTAGCAGAAACAATAAAATGAAATCAATCAGCAAAGCAAAAACCCCAAACCTTGATTAAATATGCTTTTGTAATTACAGCTATAACAGGCTATAATATAATATAATATAATACTACTATAGTGGCAGATATAATGCCACTTTTTATTTTTGTACAACCTTTAGTTTTAAAACATAAACTACTCAGTAGTTTTATCACATATAAGCATCTTACATAAATGGTAGATGCTGAGAAATAAATAAATACAACAATGTTTATGGCACAAAAACCTGGGTTTGTAAAGATGTCAAATTTCATCATAGAGACATGAAAAGTTTTTTTTTACGGATATCAACCAGTGAATATAATTACAGTATGAGTTATTCTGTTTATTTTACTTGAGGAATATTTTTAAGTATTTCTCAGATTGGGAAACATTAACCTGGGCAATCAAGTACTGTATAGATCATCTGTATGGAATGACACTTAATATTATTACATTGCAGCACATGTCAAATATGGACATCTGACCATCACACCCATACTGTACGGGGCAGTCCATAAACTGTCGCCACCATACAGCACAAAACTGTATAGCATGTCTTTATATGCTGTAGCAATAAGAATTTCCCTTCACTGTAACTAACAGGGCCAAACATGGCCAAGCATGGCCATGTCCTTTACGCATGAAGTGAAGTCCTTGAAAACATTTTTTGCCAAGGCTGGTCCTTAAGAGCTTGAGTGACCTGCAACAAACCCTAACCTCAACCCACTGAACACTTCTGAAATGAACTGGAACGCCAACTGCACCCAGGCTTCTTCACTTACTCAGTGCCTGACCTCCCTAATGCTCTTAGAGCTGAGTGAGCATAAATCCCCACAGCCAAGCTTTAAAATCTCCTGGCAAGTCTTCCCAGAAGAGTGGAGGTTATTATAACAGTAAAGGGGGGCTACATCTGGAAAGGGATGTTAACAAGCACATATGAATAGAATGGTTAGGTCTCTACACATTTTAAGACATTTAGGCTACATTCACACAACCAGTCCGAAATGTCTCAAATCCGATTTTCTATATGTTCTTTATGGCTGTCTGAACACAGAAATCAAATTAGATATAAGTTAGTTTCATATGTGGTCCTAGGCCGGATATATACAGTATATATCCAATATGCAGTCATGTGACTTGAATGATAATGGGCAGATTGGAATTGGTGTGACTTTTTGTCTTTGTGCATGCGTAGACCGGACTGGCAGCATGGGGATTTCATTTCAACAATGGAGGACAGCTGAGAAAGTAGTCAATGGAGGGAAAGTGTAATCAGTGATTTAGTGGATATTTTGGGGCAGTGAGTCTGTCCAAGAAAAACTGGACAGAACCTACAGAAATAAAGCAATGTTTGAGATGATTTCACTGAGCAGAGGTGTTTGATGCTGTTTCTGAGGCCAGACGTGGCCACATTAGTCAGATAATAGTCACTTGAAATAATGAATGTAAACTGTCATGACACAAATTCAATTCAATTCAATTAAATGTTATTTGTATAACGCTTCTAACAACTGGCCTTCCCAATTGCCCGTATGAATGAGTGTGTGAGTGAGTGTATGTGTGTGTGCCATGCGATGGATTGGCACCCTGTCCAGGGTGTACACTGCATCGTGCCCTAAGTCTTCTGAGATAGGCTCCAGGTCCCCGCGACCCTGAATACAGGATAAAGCGGTATAGAAGATGAGTGAGTGAGTGAGTGAGTGTATGAAATGTGAATTTGTATGAATCAAAATGATAAGATTGACAAATTCAATCTGACCAAAAAAAATTTAATTCAACAGAACCTCTGTAGTCCGACTAGGGACTGTGTAGTCCAATGGTGGCCATTGTATTTATTCCCATTTTTACAACTGTGGTGCGACCTCCACAGTGGTCAACATTTACATGCGCTTTGCGAGCCAATCCCTGACCAGAACACATAACCCTCTGTATCGGTCTGTGTAAATAGGTGAAAATTAATGTTTCTAATAAATGACTGTCCTCTGACAGTGGTGCTGTACTGCAGGTGGGCAAAATTTATGAGGATCTCTACTGCTCACATTCAGAGGCACTTAATCCATCTCTCTTTCTACACCCCCACTCTGTCCTACATTCACCAACACAACGCTTTAATCGTAGCAGTCCAAAGCATCGAATGGTACCTGCTGAAAAACTAAATTTGATTGCCTAGTCCTCTCAAAAGCTTATTCTCTTATGCTACATAATTACAGAGATCTGATTTATCACAGTGTTCCTACAGTACATCTGTTCAGTTAGAAAAGAACATAATGTAATTTGTAATTACATAATACATAATGTAACATAATAAAATCCCTGAATGACTGACTGTTCTGACTACAACAAATTAACAGTGGATATCATAATAAAAACTATAATTAAACATAATACCTTTATGGAGTATAGCAGGTAAAATGTATATCTACTAATAATAAAAATGTTTTTTTTCTTCTTTAAGAAAACAGCAAATGAGGAAACGAGTGATATGTTTCTGATAATCATGATAACGTCAATATCTGCATAATAATTAAATCAGAAAATAGCCAGAGCTCAAGACGTACAGTAGAGATGACTGGATTTATGAGCAGGGATTAATTTGCTACAGCACAGCTAACTGCTAATGTGAGGATTTATTGATTGCAGTGTGACAAATCACTGTAACAAGAATTGACTCTTAAATAACATAGCAAGGAATATCAATAATTGAAAAAAAACAACAACAAACAAAATAAATATTTACATGTACAGTATACTTTTTTGCATTTTCAAAAATTTCATAAAGATTTCAAATAATATGGTTATCACATGGTGTTCAGAAATGAAATTTAATATTAAGTCAATCAAAATTTCAATTGCATTTGGCAATAAACCAGGGCAAGACAAACATCTTTCTCTGTTAAATGCATTTATCAGATATTAAGATTTTTGTTTTTTAATGCCTAGTCACTTCATTCTGCCCATGACGAAGCTTTTGCCGTGCAGCATGTGAGTCTTTTACTCACTAGAGACTGAATTAACTCTCTGCATAGGTCATGGTTCTAGTGTTTCAAATGCCTGACCAATACAAGGACACCGCCCACACAGTGAATGCAAAGGGACAAAAGGTCAATTGCACGTACCAATATACAAGCCAGAAACAAAGGCCGTGTGTTTTTATGAATTACATCCTCTCCGAATTTCCCTTACCATTTTGGCTAGGATTATTTCAAATATACAGTAAGTGACATGACTACAGGTTCCTCCTGTACAGCGGGCAAGAAGGAAACACTCAGTCAGAGTGTAGCATGTGACTGGCATTTACTACACTGCATACACTCTGTTTCTATGGTGCAGTTGGAAATTCACAATCTGTTCTCACATGATGAAATACATGGTAACAAATTTCTCACTAACTAAATGCTGCAATAAAAAAAATAATTAAACGCTTAGATTTTTGTGTCAGATTTTTATGTAATTACTGCAAAAAAATGGTGAATATACAGTAATAGTTTGGAAAGTGTGATCTAATGTTCCTGTTTGATCATAGAATTTTTGAGGAATTCCACATAGCTACAGTACTGTATGTAATCCAACAGAAATAAACTCTTGATTTCAAGGGTGGTGGTGATCAGGAACATACTGTAATTCTGGGTATCACTTTCCATCACATCGGAAGATATGGTGCTCGAGTAAGAAAGCTTCAACACTAGGAGAAATGTAACAGCAGTAATGGGATGTCTTACATGCCAGTTTCTGAAACTGGTGATTGGTGTAGGATCAAGCTAAGAGAAGAAAAAGTTGGATTGCTTTGCGATTGATTCAGCGACTGAAGAGTTTGTCAGAGAAAAGGCTGTTGAGCAAACTCTGTGAAACACTAGCGGGGCTTTCTTGTGAAAAAACAAGTGGAAAGACTGGGAATATTCATTCGAAGATAATTTAGAATTAATTGTAAAATAATTTCTGGTTATTTTCTTCTTTACATAATAAATGAATTGCAAAAGGCTCATCACAGAAGCAAAAGGTGACGGGTTAGGGGTATGACTTGCCTGGTCTTTAGGGAATTTTCCTAAAAATATTAATGTTAATGCATTTGATAAATCTAGCATCTAGAAATTTAATGCATTACTTTATTTTTTTACGCAAATTAATCATATGACCAAGTTTGACAAAAGCAAATTATGGCTTTCCATAATTACAGCGCGATTACCAGGCTGTGTGTGATAACGGCACGTTTAATGCGGATACTAAGATGATTAAGGAAACATCACCAGATGTGCTGAACAACACATTTCATTATAAAACGCTTCCAGATGGAAGTTTGGATAAAACCAAAGTTGTGTACTTGAGCTACCTATTTTTACAAGAATATATTAAGTGTAAGGTGTGGGAGTGGTGGGTCAGGTGGCTAAGGATCTACTGTAGATTGTTGATTGGAGGATCTGAGGATCCAGGTTCGAGCCCTGCCATCAATAAGTTGCTACACCCTACCCAGCCACTGCATGCAGTACAGTACTGGCCCCATTCGAGAGATTTGAACTTAACATTTGTTAAATGTTAATGTTTTAGATATTATAAAAGTGCAAAATCTGCTTCCTCTATCTTGCTTGTCATGAATTTCCTTTCCAACATTGCACATTTATAATACAAGTAAATCTGAGTATTTTTAAGTTGTGATTAATCGTGAAACTAGATTGAAAATTTTAACCAACTGACAGCACTAGCTGACAACCCCAGTTGAAGTGCCGGTGCTATTCTAGGTTCTTTAATTTACACCATTTGATTTATTTAATTCAGCACCAAATACAAATCAAAAGCATTTTATTTATTGAGATTTCAATTTTGGAAGATGTTGTCCCAAATTCTCATCCTTAGCACTTAGAATACACTTGCTATTAGTTATTCATATACTTTTGTTAATGTTTTGTAACACGCCTATGTTTTGGTTCCTGTCACTGCTTTATCATGTAATTAGCTTGTTTCATTAATTATGTTCACTGCATGGTGTCTTTGTCTTACCAAGAAATCTTGTTAGTTGTTTCATTCATTCATGTGTTTGAATCCTTATCTGTGTTTCTGGACATGATTATTGATTACACTTGTGTATTGTTGCGATCTTGTGTATTTTTATCCAAATGGACGTTACTGAACTCCAGTGACAACCACTTTATTAAGCCAAGTTCTTTGATACATTAGGTTTACACGATTGTAGCCATTTAATCAGTTTCATTTGCAAAGTTGCTTGAGTCTAAATATACAAGAGCACAGCTAATTTGCTTCCAAATTTGCATTTTATTGGCAGTCTTTTCTAAAAGAAAGCAAGGGAAGCCTTGGGGATATACTGACCTTTGGGAGTTAGCACAAAGTGTTACTGTAGCCTGTTGCTAAGCAACACCCTTCTTCACTGATAGCAACCTAAATGCTGTACTAATCATGTTTATTAACTGGTGATTTTTGGAGCATCCATCACAGGAATGGCATAACATTATGTTTAAGATGCTGCTAGGTCCACAATTAAATGGCAACTCAAACAACAACAACAAAATGTTTGGTAACTAATTAAATCAGGACAAATAAGCAATTTAGATAAATGTCTCTTACTCTTCACTAAAAAAGGTCACGTCATTTAGAAGTGATGGACGGATGCATGTGCCACAAACCTTGAGGCATGATTACTTATTGAACTAAAGCACAGGATTCAGGCAGGGCTGAGGACTGTAGCTCACTATCACACTAATGAATTTATCTACACTGCCTGGCCAAAAAAAATTTTTTTTAAACACTTGCCGAAATATTAGCCCGTATCAAGAAAATTCGATATTCCACATACTTTCCTTATGCATTATTAAAATCTAGAGAGATGGGACTGTCAACTTTATGGAAGGAAATCATAAATGACCGTGGTAGGAGATCACTTATACACTTGGTGGAAGCTGCATCGTAAACAGTCGACAGTAAAAATGTTTAACGATGGAAGTAAGAGCATTTCCATAAACAGTGAGATGAGAATTCACAAGATTGCAAGTAAACCATTGCCTGGCCATAAGAAAAACACTTGTTAATGAGACTATTTTGAAATTTTTTTTTTTTTTAATCTTAAATTTACCGGGAAACATAAAGCTTGGAGCAGGTCTGATGAGTTCAGATTGACCCTATTCCAGAGCAATGGGAACGTCAGGGTAAGAGGGGAAGCAATGCACCCATTATACATAGTGACTACTGTATAAGCCTCTGGAGGAAATGTTATGACCCAGGGTTGCTTAAGTTGGTCAGGTCTAGACTCAGAAACATTATGTGGCAATAAAATGAAATCAGCTGATGACCAGAATGTACTGAATGACCAGGTTATCAAATTAATGGTTTTTTTGTCTTCCCTGATGGCACAGTCATATTCCAGGATTCAAACTGTGAAAAAAGTGGTTCTGGGAGCATGAGGAATAATTTTCACACATGAATTGGCCTTCATATTGTGTGCTGTAATCAAAGCTAAAGATGGTCAAACCCATTAAATTAAAGTGTGAGACTTTTTTCTTGGCCAAGCACTGTAGTTATTGTAACTGCATATATTTGTGTAAAAAAAAACTAACCTGATTGCAAGTGCCGATGTCCACACCGCTCTTAAGGTACTCCAAAACTTTATCGATGTTCCCAGCTCTTGCAGCTCGTAAGAAACTGGTGTTGCTGTCCGACTGGATAATAGAAAAAAAAGACAATATTAGTATTAGTGAGGATTCTGCCATATAAAATTGATCAGGTGATCAGGAGTTAGAAATCCTGTCACAATCATGTTCAATATTATGGTTTGCAGTTTAATGATGATGATGATGAAGACACCCCTTGTTAAGCTTACCATCCCAATACCTTACTAATATTACATGTAACTCAATAGTGGCACAATTCTTTTTTTATTTTAATATAATCGCACATAAGCAATATTGTATGATTTTAACAAATAATTTGTCATTTGGATGCACATGACCATACACAGTTCTGTTTCAGATGCTGTACTGCTGAAGATTCTACTTGTGTATAATGAAACTTGACCTCAGAAAATTTCTACTGCATTTCAGAACTGCTTTTCCCACCTTCTGTGATTTGTAATAGCAAAATATATATATAAATATATTAATTATAATGCTTATCACAGACCATGGCATACTTGCAGTACTGTATAATAACCTTCATTACTGCTTATTATAGCGAGACTTGGTTTATCAGCTACTTGCAAAAACACAAGGTGACATGAAAATATATATTTATGTACTGTATAAAAGAGTACATGACTATGCAAATATCAATATGATAGTCAGCACATTAATAGCTTTTTCCTTAGTAGCAGCACAAAATAAACGCTGTGTAAAGGTAAAATACATAAAATGCAGAAGCACATGGACATTATAACAATAAAAAGTCAGGACATTATATACAGTACAGTATGCAAAGACAATATTATTTTAGCTCTTTTAAAAAAAGAATTAAAAACATTCAAAATGACCTTACAGCAGGCATGGGCAAACTACGGCCCGGGGGCCACATGCGGCCCGTTAAATGTTCTGATTTGGCCCGCCAAACTTGAAAAAATTTAATAAATTAACCTTTAAACTTTAAAGACTCATTTTGAAGTCAGAGATTTTGTT
>JAQMYK010000001.1:24403702-24425674 GCA_030014345.1 Clarias buthupogon
CTTTTACTCTGAGTAAATTTTTTATGAGCTACTTTTTACTTTTACTTGAGTAGATTTTTATAAGGGTAACTTTACTTATACTTAAGTAAAATTTCACTGAAGTAACAGTACTTGTACTTGAGTGACCAAGTTATTACTCTTTATTACTCTTTCCACCTCTGAGTACAACTATAATCTATATTAAAACATCCTATTTTTCTCAGCCAAGCAACTCACACTTCCTAAAGCACAAACACAAAAATAAGCAACAAAATACCATAAACCACACTTCCTCTCTCTACCGTGGTTTAGTCAGATCACTTCCATATTGACAGACTGAGAGAAAACTATATGTCATACATGTATAAGAATTTGGTGCGTCTATACAGCTATTTTCCCCTCTCCTCTTATTTATTTATTTAGTTAGTTAGTGGTAATTCAGTTCTCATAAAACTGTACCCAGATATCTTACAGTTAAACGTCAGTTATGATGGCAAAGATAAAAAATAAATAAATCAGAAATAAGATCCATTTGTGGACTAGTAGCCAGAAAGTATCCTCTTCCACATGTCTCTAATATCCTAATACAGCTGTCACAGATTTCTCAAAGACCCCATGATGGCCTGTTTTAGCAAGTAGTGAGTTTCTTATCAATTATTTTTCTTTTTCAGTTTTATTATTACAGTAACAGACCCCGCACTCCTCTACTGTAACATTCCAAAACAGCTGAACTGTGAACTGTAGCACCGTATCGGAGGAAACTATTGGACACTTTGTGATTCCCAAAGTGTGAAAGCGACAGTCTTGCAGAAATCTACAAGCAGATCATTCAATCTGTACACTGCGGTTTCGATTTTCAAATTTCAATCAGTAAATATGACGTGCCTGGATCTGATCAGCTGTCCGGTCACGTAACCAATTCACAGAGGCTGGTAAAAAAAAAAAAACTATCAGTGGAATATAACAGCTATAAAACATATCTTTATTAGGAAAACCTGTCAAACATGACATGCTATAGATAAACTCAGCAAAGGAGTCGTTGTTAAACGCATAAAGATTTGTTACTGTACAGGTCCAAGTGGGACATTGTATCGATATGGTTCCAACTACAGCTCCAAAACGACAAAGTAAAATGTCAGGAAGATGCAAATCTGCAGATTCTTACCAAGGGTTCGGTGCTCCAGCTCTGATTCGAACCATCAGTATTTGAAGTAGGATTACTCCGTTCTGGATTTTCCTCCGTTTCTCTAGGCATTTTATGCATTGCTCTGTTGCCCATGGCAACTATGATTGAATTTCATCTCATTACAGGTTTCAAGCAAAGTGGAAACTTACTAATACTAAACGAATCTTCCTTAAGCTCCAGTCTTGTGTCTTACTAGGAGCACCATGGCACTTTACTCTCTTGTTTATTTGCTAGAGTGTCATCCAGCTTCTTCCATAAACAGAAAGAACCATCTACTGCTGGCGTCTTCACTGTTCATTTGAGCCTCAGCTATTTTTACACCCACTAGCTGTGCATGTGAGTGGAGTGTCTGTGGTATGTTTGGAACTAGAAAGTGGACAGGAGTACACAGCGACTGGCGTGAAGGTGGGACCTGATATACATATACAGTACATTAAACGACTACTACAATACCATGGCACCAGGTACTGTACAACTTACTTGGTACAACTGTGTACCTGGTAATGGGGAAAGTAAAGCGTTATTGTTTCAAATGTACTGTACAGTACATACTAGGCATATTTTATTAAACTTTTTGTACAGTTGCATACAAACATTTTTACAAAAGTTACACTTTATTATACAGTATTTCATTTACATTACAAGCTTTCTTACTCAGAGTGACTTATACAGTACATCTGAGCAGCTGAGGGTTATGCACCTTGCTCAAGGGCCCAACAGTAGCAGCTTGGAGGTTGTGGGGTTTGAACCCGGGACTTTCCAATCAGTAATCCAACACCTTAACCGCTGAGATACACAAAAAAAATGTTGCTTTACATTTAGTGATGCTCAGCAAACTCCATACCAGGCAAAGCTCATAGAGAGCTGAAAATGACGAAATGATGACTAAGCCGTGAAAGAGCATCTCCTGATCACAGCATGGGCTAAATGTTCCAATAATTACAGTGTGTTGGCCACCATAGATAACACACACACACACACACACACACACACTTCCTCTTTCATAGAGAGCCATTTCTGTCCTGATTTTTTATCTCTTTTGGTTTATTTGTTTTCTTTTATGGATTTCTCTTTGGATTGCTTTCTTTGTAGTGAAACGACTACATTTTTTATAATAGTGCGTAGCATCATTGAATGTGCGTGCATTAGAAATTTAGAGGTAATTCACATAGTGTACAGTACAGCACTGAAATATGTACATACAGTACAGTGCAATAACTCATCAGCAAACATGTATAGGATTTGAAGCTGATGAATCAAAGTTCCCATTATAAATAGGACACACGTCTAATCATCTCCCACACTCAGGATGCACAAATATTCAAACATCTCATAGTATGCATATACTGTATTTGTGCTTTATTGTGTTAGTTTTCATACAGTACAGTATGTATTGAAAGTTTAGGGATACTCTGTGCTATGACTATATTACTAACTCCTACTCAATAGTCTTTAGTTAGCGGGCTGGCTATATCATATAACTCCCCATAATCCCCCTTAAATCCCTCGGCACTAGTAAAAGTCAAATTAAATACCGACCGTATAGTGATTCCCACACTACCTAGGTTATGTTACGAGATATTGTGCTAGCAATACTATATTAATTCAGGAGGATCCAAAAAAACAACCCCCAACAAATCTATTGATCCTACTCTCACGATCAATAATTTGTAATTCATTTATATTTCGACCTAGTGAGCGACTCTCCTCATCTCTAAAGCATAAAGTAGTCCCGCGAGATGTGGTATGATTGATCAAAGCTACAGCACACTGCAGTGTACAGTAGCTACAGTATGTGTGGGAGGCAGAGTTAAATGTCCCCGTTCTTCTTACAAGCAAGCCTGAAAAACATGACATGCCATTACACTGCCTTGTCATAAATAGGATACTGGGCAGAAGTCTAATCCGCACCTGAATTCCCCGGCGCTCCGGTTTCCTCCCACAGTTCCAATGACATGCAGGTTAGGCTGATTGCCATTTTCAAATTGCCAGTAGTGTTTGAATGACAACACACACATGTATACTGTATATATAGATAGATATAGTATATACTGTATAGTATAAACAGTATATGTTACCTTTCTGTATGGTAACTCAAATGTCTCTTCCACGTGTACTGTATAGTATCTCACAAATGACAATAATGACCACTCTTTTAATAACTCTAACCAATATTTTTCATTCTGAGAGCAGATTTTCTTTCAGGTTTAACCCCACTACAATCAAATTGCAGGCTTTAATCCTTTGGTAGGTGCAGAAGACAAACATATCCAATCTGTGGTAAACCACATGCCAGGCGTAGTGGGGTTGGGGCACTGAATAAAAGTGTAATCTTCAAAAGAAAAATTCAATAAATCTGTATCTTATTGCCTTAAAATGACACAACTGTTTAGCAACATAAAGGCATAGTGTAACAAACCTAAAACAAAAGTAAGAAATCCCTAAATCTCATTCTACGTTAATGCTATCAAACACAAATACATTGGAGACCTTCATATGGTTTTGTAAGCAAGATGCAGTACACTTCTTACTGTAAATTAGTCTACAGTATGTCTACAGAGGACTATTTATATCTTTGACACAAATGTAATCACTTCAAACTATAAATTCTTGTATTGACTAGCTTAAACACCTCAAAGAGTACTGCAGTCCTCATCATTTACAGTGGCTACACGACTGCACTGAGTAAGGATGGGAAAAAAAGGAGTCAGGGGCTGTTACCATAGCAACTCGGACAGCTGGACCGCAAGAGTTTATTGGCAAGCTTGGTATGTGTGTGTGTGTGTGTGTGTGTGTGTGTGTGTGTGTGTGTGTGTGTGTGTTTTCTCAGCAGTTAATCTTTATTGCACTGCATATACAGTACAGTACCGGCTTGCTATAGCATGGTGGAAGGAGATTAGTTAAGCGGCACACATCAGGCACTCTAATGCATTGTACAACCCAAATATACTGTAGCTGCAAACCTTTAAAGAGATGTTTACCAAAGGGAGAAATAATAGCTTGGCTCTAATAAAATATTAAATGATTTGTTATTGATTCCACCAGACAAGGATGTCCTTAAAATAAAACCTTTTAATGGATTTAATACTAAGATTTGACTGTTTAGAATAAGTACTGTAGTAGATTACAGTCTTTAATTAATTAGCATGAATTCATTTGAGTCACATTTAGCCAAAATTATAAGTCTGCAAAATACAATACAAGCATATTTAATAGGCAAAAAAAAAAAAAAAAAACATTTAATGAAATACGGCAGTTGATGTTAAATATTGCAAAGTCCAATATTTTTTTTCAGACTATATACTGCATATACTGTACAGATTACAGAAATGCACAGATTGCTGTTTTGCATAACACTCTCTAGATTACTGTCAGATGCATAAATGGATTGCAAGCATGTTCACTTCGAATGAAAAAGGCTGGATTATCAGCCCAGTCCACAGAGCCAGATGTGGAGGATTTTAAGTCAGTTGATTTCGAATCTAAAGTACATATGCAGTAGCTCTACCCCCTTAATAACACAGGGTGCTTCTGAGCAGCATGCTACTTCAGTCACTTGTATCATAACACATTTTGTGCTTATGTGTTCTTCTGGATGTGACTGAGGTGGGTTGTTTAGCAAAGATCTAAACATGACCTGACTCCATCACATACGTTAATTTGAAGCACAAAGAATAGGAAACACCTGATATTCTAAACATATTGATAAAATGATTTTATAGTTAAGGTAAAAAAAAAAATAAATAAAATAAAAAATGGCAACACAAAAGAAGAGAAAGGAAAGAACTGGTGAAAACCATTGTTGTGAATAAATTATGACTTAGCAGGGACATGTTCCTATTTCTCTGTGACTGTGTGCTTGGCTGATTTTTTGGTTTTATCAACTGCTTGAAATTTTTGTGGCCTTGCGGCACTAAAAATCTGATTTTTCTGTAATGCTTAAAAACATCACTGCCTTAATTAAGCAGAACTGTGCAATGTTTTCTGTATCTGTATAAAGCTTAGGAACAAAAAATACTCAAAACTACAGTCCTGTCATCTTTTGATCACTCTCTTACTCATTCTCTATACGGCTTATCCTGGTCAGGGTGTCGGAAAACCTGGAGCCTACTGTATCCCTGGGGACTGGTGGCACGAGGCAGGGTACATCCTGGATGGGGTCCCAGTCCATTGCTGGGCACAATCCTCTACAGGCAATTTGGAAATGACAATAAGCCTACTCTGCATGTCTTTGGACTGTGGGAGGAAACAGGAGTATTTAAAGGAAACCCACCAAGCACTGCAAACTCCAGGCACTCAGACCCAAGGAACCTTCGAACCTGAAGGTGCAAGACCATAGTGCTAATCAGTATGCAACTCTGCCACCTACGTATAACCAACCAGATATGCTACAATATATATATTTTGTGTTTCTTTTTGAAACATTTTTATGGCTTCGTTATGATAATGGAAGAAACACCATTAGGACACATGAATATATTTCAATCTACTTGTGCACCAGCACTCAACAATGAAATAGGACATTGTCCCAAATCACCTTAAACATACACAGGTCCAGTTGTTCCTGCTCTTGATCCTGTGGATTTAGGCTGTCGCTGACAAGTTCATTGAAATTAGGTGTCTGTCTATATTGTCTTTATCTAAAGAGAGAGAGTCAAGATGGTTTGCTGTAATTTAAACCATCAGAATGGGTAAAAAAAGATAATTTAAGTGAATCTAAACGGCATGGTTGTTGGTGTCAGAAGGGCTGGTTGGAGCATTTCCCGAAACTGCTGATCTCTGGGGATTTTCACACACAACCATCTCTAGGGTTTATAAAAAATATCCAGTGAGCGGGAGTTCTCTGGGTTAAAATGCCTTGTTGATGCAAGAGATCAGAGGAGAATGGCCAGACTGGTTCCAGCTGATAGAAAGGCAACAGTAACATCTCATTACACCCGAGGTATGCCAAAGAGCATCTCTGAACACACAACATGTCAAACCATGAAGCAGATGAGCTACAGCAGCAGAACACCACACGGGGTGCCACTCCTGTCAAAGAATGGGAAACCGAGGCTATAAATTGTATGGGCTCACCAAAATTGTACAATATGAGACTGGAAAAACACTGCCTGTATGATGAGTCTCAGTTTCTGTTGTGACATTCAGATGGTAGTGTAGGGTCAGAATTTGGTGTAAATAACATGAAACCATGGATCCATCCTGCCTTGTATACACTACTGCTTTTGGTATAATGGTGTCAGGGATATTTTCTTGTTTGCAATGTGTATCCATCCATCCATCCATCCATCCATCCATCCATATAGAAACCTCTGTAGTCCAACAAGGGACCATGGAGGCCAATAGTGATTATAGTATTTATTCCCATTTCTACAACCGTGGTAGGACCTCCGGTCAACATTCACACGCACATTCACACACTACAGTCAATTTGGAAACGCTAATTAGCCTCATCCGCATGTCTTAGGACTGTGTGGGGAAGTAGTGTACAGTATATAGTCCACATATAATCTTATCTTTTAGCTTTTCTTTTTGTCTAGTAGAATGTACTGTTTACAATACAGATGTTTGGATTTTGATGTTTCATGTCTAGTGTGATGTCTAGTGTCTTTCATGGTTACCTGTTCATATGCGTGGTAATTCTTTCAACAGCATTAAACCTACTGTATCCACTAGGGAGAAACTAGAACCACGCAGGTCCTCCATGCTTGCCAGTTATATAGCGGATTTATAAATAAACAGGAGCAATCCACACAGAAGGACATGGAGGTTAGCAAAAGCAAGAAGTCTCATTTATTTGCTTGAAGCATTAAAATGGCTCCTCGCTTTGCAGTCTTCATCTACAATGTGTGAGCTCGACCATGTTCCAGATTCTCATGTAAGATTCATGAAGAGTCCAGAGCACTTCGGAAATTGAAAAAAAGAAAAAGAAAGTAAACTAAGGAGAAGTAGGAAAGTGATTATCTGTCTGTGACTGCAGCCCTTACTTTTTAAATCAAAGAGTATGGATTATGTCTAAACAATATCTGGCCTAGACACAACACACCCACAAAGGTAAATAAATAATGTATATGAGTACTGTACATTTTAACCCAGACTTTACAGGCAGAACAATGCTAAATTTAACTCAGGAAAAGTACATTTGTGCATTCACTCCATATTTGCTTAACAGGTAATCGTCATTGAAGCCACATACATATTTTATATGTGCTACATATACATATACTGTACTGTAACTTGGGGCTAAAATCATCTGTTTAAAAAATCTCTGCGTTCAGGTTACTAGCCTGAAGTGACTCAAATCCGATTTTTATATCTTAACTTGACACAGAAAGCTGGTGGATTTGTGGTTAGATTCCTGCCTCGGGTCTGTGTGCATGGAGTTTCCTCCTGGTACTCCGGTTTCCTCCCACAGTCCAAGGACATGCAGATTAGGCTAGTTTGCATTCCTAAATTGTCCAGAGGGTATGAATGATCATGTGTTTGTGTGTGTATGTGTGTGTGCCCTACGACAGATTGGCACTCTGTCCAGAGTGTACCCCGCCTCGTGCCCTAAGTCTCCTGGTACAAGCTTCAGGCCACCCTGTATACAGGATAAGGCTATATAGACAATGAGTGAGTGAGTGAGTGAGTGAGAGTGATGCAGATCTAGATTAGATACATATCCAATACATAGTCACGGTCATGCGACGTTTTGCCTCTGTGCATGCGTGGGATGCTCATTGACGTCAGTTAGCACTGGCAGCACTGGGATTTCACACCAGGGCTAGCAATACAGTAGCTGCTAAAACAGCTAAAGGCTTTGTTCCTTCCTCTGGACCTCAACAAATACACCCCACCAACTGCTTGCAATCCTCCAGATGGTATATTAGTGTTAAAATGGCATCCACTATTTGAAATGAATGAGTGGTCGCACAGATATGACGTCTTTTAACCCAGAAGGTACGAGCAAGGACGTATCGTTGTCTGCATGTGTGGCGTTTCAGAGGACAGGCTCAGATAATAGTCGACTCAGATAATTCAACTCAGATAATATTCGAATAGTCGAATAGTCGAATTCACATTCGACTCAGATAATAGTCGCTGGACATTATGAATGTAAACTGTCATGACATGCAAGTCTGATCTTTGCAAAAAAGAAATAAAATTATTGGAGCTGAACGATGTGGCTTGTAATACGAACGCTAGTCGTTCTTCGTTTAATTCATCAGAAACTTGTCATTTCATCCTTTTCAAATTAAGAGCGAATAGTATGATTTTTGGCCGTTTACGTGTTTTAATGCTTCCCAATAAAGCCATTTAATTAGACCACAATTAAACCCAGTTTACCCAACAGTGCTGAACAATACTGTATCTGGCAATTCAGTTTTACCCAGATACACAAACAACTGAAATTTAACCAGTAAGACTGATGGATGTCACCTTTTTTGTTTTTGTCCAGGGAGCGTTACTAATGTACTGTACATACAGTATAGCCGGTATTATCTCCAAACGCAGTCCTCACCATCACAACATTTTATCCTGCAAAACTACAAAAGTAACAAAGCTTACCATAATGTATGGTTTGTTTACTAGGCGATGACACGGTAAACCAAGTACTGAAGACGTACTGAATCACTGTGCTTAATCATACCTCCTTGTTTCTTTATATGAGTTCTACACAGTAAGTGAATAAGTGGTTTTGTGTCATTGTCTTATGTTTGTCTATGCAACCTGCCATTTGCAGCGCGGTTTAGTTTCTGTCGAACTGCCGCAAAGTATCGGTGTTACATAACTCTCGATCTCTGTGCGATCTGTGCGTAAATTGTTATAGAAAGCTGTCTTCAACCGTTCACAATTATAGTCATTTAAACAACAACATCCTCAGCAAATAACAGACACAAACATGTAATAAAACTGCAGGAAACATTGAATCATGGAAAATGTTGAGATTCTGTGGGTGGCTTCCATTGATGCAGATCGAAAACCATGACACCTTTTTCCCCCCCATAAACACACTAAACAGCTTCTCGAGAGACAATTTCGAAACGCTGATCAATCTCCTTGGAAACAAAACATGGCAGAGTGATCATACGGGAATCACTGTAAATCTCACGCCTCTGTGCATGTCGTATATCTCTCTCTAAGACAAACAGCCTTTCATCAGGTATTAGCAATGCAGCGTTAGCCACGGTGCATTTCACCGCTTCTTTAAGACATGCCCTTGATCTCACGCTCCTGTGTACAATCAGAGATTCCCAAATACACAGTCGCATAGCAGCAAATGTACTGCACGAATATGTGATGCTGCAGTAGGACTCATACCAGGCTCTGTGTGGCACCGGTCACCATGTTATGAGAAGATTAATGAAGCAAGACAAGACGCTGACAAAATGCTGAATGCGGTCGGTTTTTAGCAAAGAGGTGCTCAAAGGATGCCGGGGGAACGGTGTCTTAAAGCAGAAATCTATATATATGCATGCATATAACTTGGCAAGAACTGGATGTTATCATATGAATACATAAGGAGGAATGAAGCAGATATTGGCAGAGGAAGGTATCTGTACTCGGTTAGTTCAATATAATAGCCTGATGCATTGAAAAAAAAAAAAACAGATCCATCAGTCTCCTGTAAGGGCTGCATTAGAAGGTATATATGATTGAAGGCTGAGAAAATGTTTAATGGGGAGGTAAAAAAAAAAAGGAATATGGAAGTGATAAAAGAATCCTGGAAATCTCTGGATTTTCAAGGGGAAAAAAACATAGATGTAGCTGATGTAACTAGTAGTGACATTGTAAGGGTGGTATGAAATTCTAGGAAGCATCAGTTCCCATGTTGCTGATGGAGGTGGGATGGGAAAAAAAAAAAAAAAAAGCCGGTCTGCCGTGTGGCGTACCTTGCGTTTGCGCTCAGCCCGTTCTCTGGAGCGTCTTCTTCTCTCACGTGCCTTCTCCAGCACCTTTGTGTCAGGCTGCTCCATCTCCAACCGGGCCTTTTTGAGGTGCGCTGCCGCGTGCGCCATAATTGATACAGCTTGTCCACAAGAAGACGAAAAAATATAAGTTGACAGGACAGGAGTCCGATTGCCAAATGGCAGGCGAGTCTCCTGCCCAAGGGCAGAGAAGAAGCACCTGCTGTCTCTGCACAAGCGCAGTCAGGGAATGAGACAGATCCAAGAGCTCCCTGAACAGACTAGTCCAGACTCAAGCTCAGCCTCCTCACTCTGGGTAGCAGCATCCAACACAGGTGACAGCGTGTATGTGAGAGAAACAATGCAAGAAGGGAGGGGTATAGGATAATCAGAAGTAAACCAGAGAGAGAGAGAGAGAGAGAAGCTGTAGTCCTCCCACGACAGTTCTCTGAATAGACTAGTCCAGATCAGTCTCGTCTCTCTCTCTAGTTAAAAGCGTACATACTGTAGGTGACGGCAAGTGTGTAAGATAAAGGATGGTGTATAGAGATGAGAGACGGTCAATAAGTTGTCCTGAAAGGCAGAACGAGGGGGTGACCCATCCCTGTGTGGACACACTGGCCCGCTTCAGCACTACATCAGAGAAAACATGATGATGCGACCAATCACATTCCTCACTTCCACACTGTACCCACTCGCCGGGACAAACGGATTCTACCATGCGTGAAAACCAGGCGGGAGGGGGGGGAGGGAGATGAAATATTAAAAGCAACCACCTAGCACATCAACCCCCTTCACATTTCCTTCCCACCCGTCAGGAGGAGAAAATGGTGCAGTCTACCTCCACATGAAGTCAAAACAAGCTTGTACAATCCCAGCAGACGTACAGGATCTGGGATGCTCCTCTGATAGATTAAAGAGCCACATCAAAGAGAGTGTGTGTGCAAGAGTGGGTGGGGGGGTTGACGGGTGCCTGCGTGCGTACGTGTGTACCACCGCATCTATAGCACTCTATGAATACAGTCTACACTCTACAGTCGGAAATAAAAACAAGGCCGCTCACGAAACGGCCTGGAAAATGAACGCTTATGTTAGGCTAATAGTAAATTATTTATTTATTGTTTGCCTTGCAAATAATAAATTTTTAATAAAGCCTTTTCAGGAATGATGCAAAGCGACACCAACAGTTAAATAATAAAACTGTAGTGTGATATCAGTGCAAAAACAAAAACAAACCGGTTTGTCAGGGAGCCTCAGTGCAGCATACAGTTCACCCTGGTTTGTTTCACTATGGTGCCATCTGCTGGCTGATTCCCCTTCTTACATCAAACACTAGCACACAAACTGATAACATGCATCCTTTTAAAATAATCACTACAGCTACAGATTAATGATCAATCTTCAACTAACGCACTTATTACTAATGGTGTAATACATGACCTAATCCTTAGCACAAGAGCAAGGGCAAAAAATGTAATGAATAATACAAATTAAAAAAATAATAATAATATTCGTTGGACCGGCTTTACCTTTGCTAATGGCACACGACACACGTTCACTGATGACGTCTTATGCGGCATCACAACATTTATTTTTGTCCAGAGTCTCGTTAATTTTGACAAAATTGACACAAAGTGCCTTCCAAAGACTTTCAATAGGGTTAACGTCAGGACTTTGAGTGAACATGAGTGAATATGAATCTTGATATTGTTGCCATGGTGTACCCGACTCATCAGGATAGAACAAATCCATGCGCTTCCATCCGTTCTTACCCTGATGCATCCCATCATTCTGGAATAGGGTCAAACTGAACTCATCAACTTTTTACATTTGCTCCAAAGTCCAACCTTTACGCTCCCCAGTAAATTCAAGCAGTTTTTTCTACAGTAATTAGCCTCACTAACACGCTTTCTTATGGCGACACAACTGTTTAGTCACAATCCTGTGAGTTCTTGTCACATTGTGCATGTGGAAATGCTCTTACTTTCTATATTAAATGTAGCTGTAAAGTGAGCTGCTCGTGGTCCCTGTTTTTTTCTGTGAAGTTGACAGTTTGGCACTATCCGTCCGGTTCTTAATAATGAGTTGGATCCAATTCCATTAGCTTCGTTCTTTTCTTTGCTCGATGCAGGCCAGTAATTTGACTGTAACGTCTTTTCCATGACCATGAGATACATGTTCCGACATGGTTTGTTTAACAAGTGAGAATCTAGTTAGGGTTAAAATAATTGCTGCCAGCTGAAACGTATTAATCACTGCAGTAATTATCCAATGAAAGGCATGCATGAGGTCTTATTTGCTTATTTAAATCCAAACAATTCCTTTTTTTTTTTTTGCAAAGCGGCATATATTGATACACCTTGTTGACACCTTGTTACCTGATTCTAATAACGTTAATATTATAATACAGTATAAATGTAAAAAAATATATATAACATGCTTATTTGTGGATCATAAAATGTTTCATGATGAATCAGAACATACTGTATGGATAGTAGAAAAGTTTTTTTCCCCATTCATTCATTCACTCATTTATTCACCTTCTATAGCGCTTATCCTGAACAAGGTCGCAGGGGCCTGGAGCCTATCCCAACAGGCTATTTGGGAAGGCCAAACAATTTCAAATCAAATTCAAATTTTATTTGTTACATACGCAGTCATACACAGTACAATATGTAGTGAAATGCTTATACGACCACTTGTAACCTTAAAATCAAAATAACAATAACAATGGAAAATCAAGATTAACAATAAGAAATAAATTATGAAATAGAATAAGAATAAAATATAGAAAAACATAGCTGTAGGAGAAAGAAATAGAAGAGCAAAATATAAAAATATATATTTTAAGAAACCGCCGTACAAAGTATAGACAATGGCTGTACAAGTATGGAAAATATGGAAACTGTTGTGGAAATTGACAGAATGTAAATAGAAATGAGTGCAAATATGCATGAATGTGAAGATCATAAAAATAAAGCTAATCTGCATTTTAGACAGACTTTGGGAGAAAACCGGCGTACCTGGAGGAAACCCACCAAACATAGGAAGAACATGCAAACTCCATGCACACAGACCTACAGTAAGGCAGAGGTCGAACCCTCGACCCAGAAGGTGCGAGGCCATAGTGCCGCCATTTTTTTTTAGAAATGTTATACAAGTGCTGGTAAATGCTCCATTCTACTTGGTGACAAAGAACAGCCGCTCTAACATTAGCATCAACTGCAAGCTGAAACACAGATTTTTATCAATGTGCTCATACGGATGTGTTATTGTTTTGGTAGTCACATGCTGGATGCTCCACATACAGTACACCTCATATCGGGACGTATTTTTGGAGGGAAAACTTATTGAAGAATTTTTGGAAAGTATTATTAGCTATGATATAAAAAATTTTATTCTACGTAACAAAAAATTTATGTAAGCACACATCTTATGTTGGCTATATTGCTGTATAATGTGCTTGTCTTTGACACCTGTTTGTTTGTATGTCCTGTTTTCTTCTTGAGGACGAACAGGCCACTGGTGACCCTCCTGGGATAAACGGCAGGATACAAAGGTGTGGCTGGTTCAAAAATGTCATGCGATTTAAAAATCTCAGCCATGTGCTCACATACACACACACACACACACACATATGAAAACTAAATAAACAATCTATGGTGATGCATATATGACATTTTTCTTATTAGAACTGATAAACCAAACCAGAGAAAGTGTGTGTGAGAGAGAGATGAGAGAGAGAGAGAGAGAGAGAGAGAGAGAGAGCAGATGGCTTTCGTTTTTGGCACGTCCTGAATTCATGGCAGTATCATGTGAGCCAAAAAGAAAAATGATTCAGATGATCGCAGGGAGATAGATTTGAAGTGGGTTAGATTGGCTCAAACCCTTCTGTCATGTATGGATACATGCACGCAACTCAGGTGACAGGTTTGTGGTGTCATATGGAATATTTGATGTATCTTTGAGTCACATCCTGCCTGACCTATAAGCACCACAGCAAGCTTCAGCAGCATCAAATGTCACAGTTGTTTTCAGCACACTGATATTTAAGCTATCAGTTCTTTATATGTACCGTAGCAGACAAGTGCAAGTCCGGCTAATCAAAATCAAGCATTATTTCTACTCAAATACAAATTAATCCACGTTATATTGACCAAGTCGATATAGACTTAATTGATTGCTGTTATTATTTAATTAATAGGTTTATTCCATAATAAGAAACAAAAAAATGATAATAATCTTCCTAGCATTATCCTACACTCACGATTCGTACATGATTTTATGAAGAAGCAATGAACACGGCTGAGATTAGCCGTGCGATGGTGGTAGTGGAACTCGGGCTATTTTAAGCAACGCTTCCACCTTCGCCGTTTGCAGCTTTGAGTCCCCATGGAAACAAAGCCCAGGCGTTTCCAAAGGAGACCAGCGGACCTCCGTGCATTTTTATCCTGACTGGGAGTCCCTAGAGTTTCAGGGCATGAGCCAATCAATTCACACCTGAGTGCAGATGGAGAGAAAAAAAATGGGGGGTGGGGGGTGGGGGGGGTGCGGTTAGGGTGTTGGCCAAATATTCCCTTAATGACATGGAATATAATATCAGTTCTGGCTGCCTTATATGGAAATCTGCTTTTTATGATGAGAAAAGGTTTTATTTCAAAATTGAATATTAATATAATTAAAAACTGAATATTTCAGGTTATTTTATTTTAAAATCTGAAAGAGCGCCTTAGCCTAGAATAACATACTGTACATATGAAAGTGAGAGAGAGAGAGAGAGAGAGAGAGAGACTTCGGTCACACCCACATACTGTATGATGATGAAAAGATGCCCTAAAATCCCACCTATCACAATAATCTCATTCATCACCTTAATACCTTGTTTTAAGGAACAAAGAGACCTCTCTCTCTCTCTCTCTCTGTTTTTTTGAATGCAGGCTCTTAGAAGTACAATGTTTCCACTACCTGTTTAATTATGAAAAATCCTCATGTAGATGAGAATTACACCAAAATAAGATCAAACCAATCCAGTCCTCTTATTACTCCTCTATTAATTGCTATGATCGATCTTAAATCCGAGAGCTTGTTTCGTGTAAAGATGGTGCACTGAATGTACTGAATGTACCCCATGGAATGAGTGCATGCTCTAAAAAAACATCTTTGACAAAAGAAGATTTCATCCTTTAATTATCAAAACTGAAATAAGGGACTCGATTCGAAACAGGGATTAGTGTTAATCTGTTGGCCGTGTTAGGACCCGCCCACTCGCGCACTCGTCACTGCTCTTTTTTGGCTCTTGTTTGTTTAATTAATGATTTCAGCCAACGGAAGGCAGGCAGGCACACTTGGACTAGAATAAACAGCTTGGCAAAAAAAAAAAAAAAAGTGGTTCGTCAGCTAAAAATCCCCACACTGGTGCTGCGGATGAGAATTCTCAAAGCCACAAATATTATTAATGTCGCAGTTAGATAGTTATTGCCACCGAGAAGCCGAGGGAATGGAAAACAGCAAACGCAAGTGAGACATCTTTGAAATATTTCAGATCATGATTCATGTCTACACACTGCAGTAACTGTTTCTAGAAGAAATGCTGGAACTCAAGGCACTGAGATGTTGAATAGAAAGGCATTTCTTTCTTGGCATATCCCAGCGTAACTGGGGTCAGAGCGCAGGCTCAGTCATTATACAGAAGGGGTTAAGGGCCTTGCTCAGGGGCCCGACATTGGCAACCTGGTTAAGCTGGGGCTCGACCGCCGACCTTCCGATCAGGAACTCAGTGCTGTAGCCTTCTTAGCTTCCAACGCCCCCTGAGCAAGAGTCTGCTATGTATTTCAAATGAAAAAAACATCTTGTATCTTTATTTGTTTAGTGGTACAAATAGGAGGGGGGAAAAGTAATAAAAAAGTGTCCATTAAGCCATTTATTAACTGACTTATGTGGTTCAAATTGCACATTTTGTTAGAGTAACTCTTCATCTGGATAAAAGTTGAACAACCTATGTCAGTTAATAAAAACTCATCACCTACAGTATACCGCTTTGTCCTGTATACAGGGTCACGGGGGCCTGGACCCTAACCAGGAGACTTAGGTACGAGGCAGAGTAGACAATGGACAGGAGGCCAATTCAACACCGGGCACACACACATACATGTCACACTCACACGGCCATTCATAGAATTTGGGAATGCCAGTTAGCCTAATCTGCATGTCTTTGAACTGTGGGAGGAAACCGGAGTACGAGGAGGAAACCCACTAAACACAGGGAGAACATGCAAACTCTAGTGGATCCTACTACTATGCCCTACAACCAGCTGCTAGAAAAAAGAAGCCGTGTTTCCTACACAAATTATAACCATATAGCAATTTGATCACCATCTTAGTCAATTCCTTAACCAGGATACCTGAAGCGCCTTTTATTATCTAACATGACTCAGAAACCAATCTAACTACATCACGTTTCTGTGTCTGTGAGCGTCATACTCGTGCCTTCAATGAAAGTAAAAGCCTTGAACAATTTTTTTTCCTACCTGCAGGATCCCAGTTCTGATGTACACTAGTCCTAGTCTTAGTACTAAAAAATCTATATGGTGCCTGCTACAGTATTTATATCTGTATTTGTCATATCGAAACAACATGTTCATATTAGGTTTCATGTCAAGAGACAAAATTAGTATATGATCTATCCAGTGTTTCCATTCTGGCACAAACCATGATATAGAGGACAGACTGTTGTAGCAGTTATAGAACATCTATTGAAATCACCAATGCTATTTACAATTACCATGCATTTAGCAGGAAACCTTACCTGGACACCTGCTCGAGTCACAGTCCGTCTACTCATGTGTGTTTTTGGACAACGCAGTCCTCTGAGCAATATCCAGACATGAAAGAGTGAACGGAGGAAAGTACGTAGAGAGGGCGAGAGCAGACAGATCCGTAGTGAGGGAAGGCCATACAGATGGTCAATGCAAGTCAAGTGGATTACTGTTCGTCAGGCTGGAGGTATTAGCACGCTGTGATATTTCTCTCTCTCACACACACACACACAAACACACACACACACACACAGATGCTACTGAAATAGCTTACAGGATTAGGCGGACAGATATAGTGAAGTCTTTCCTCTGATCCAGAATCGGAACAGACAGCCAGGTTACACACTATACACACACACACACACACCCAGTGTGTGCAACAGGGCATCCCCCAAAATCCCTGTCACAGAATTTCAGCGTACAGTAGATATTTATGGTTGTGTGGATACTGTATATCTGATTTGTGCGTGTGTGTGTGTGTGTGTGTGTGTGTGTTAAATCTCCTCTTAAGCCTTTTGAATGTAAGATACTGTGCAAGTACTAATACAACTCCCTACTCCTGACTTCAGAGATTGGAAGAGTGTTTATAATTTGCTATTTATACTATCATGGATTAACGTCAGACAAAACAGGGATACATAAAAAAAATGGTGCATGTGCATACTGTATTCTTGGGTAATAACGATCAGAAGATTTTTGTATTGTTTAAGGAATGATAAATAATACTTTTATTGCGATGGCAGCAGGTTGGACTTGTTTGTCCAGCGCATTCCATGGGGCTCGATCCGATTGGGATCTGGGGGTTTGGGGGCTGAGTTCAGTAGCCTTGGGCTCTTTGCCTACTGGCCCCTGTGCACAGCAGGCTGTGGTGCACTGGGTGTTCTGGTGCCTTTCTATCATGGCTAGCACATGTTATGTGTGCATAATAATATCAACAGATTATTATTATTATTATTATTATTATCTAATACTAACATTATGTCATGCTTAATAATTATGAATGGTGCATAAAAAATTATGCCAGATCTCGTATGATTTTTGTGCTCCAGCATGGTGTATCAACAGATGGTAATTTTTCTCGTCCACTTTCAGCGAAGTGATTAACTATTGTCGCACTTGGTCCCTACATCATTCGCAGTTCCCTGATTGGAATTTTGCATGAGCACATTAATAGAAACCTGCAGCCAGCATGCTGTCCAGGTGGTCCTGTTATAGAAATTTAATTAACACCTTCTGACCAAGCGGAATAAAAAATTTCAAAAGCAGTGTGATATACTGTAAGTTGAAATAGTGTTAGTCTGCCTCGGATGCTCTGTATAAATGATACACAAACCCTAAACTTATAGACCTAACATGAGTCAGCCTGAACGCACAGAAAGGCAAAGATCCTAGATAGAGATCTCACCTTTAACCAGTCACTGAGCAAACTGGGCAGTGAATCGTTAATAACCAGAGAAGACATTGGAATGTGCTCAAGTTGTGAGAAAAAGGTTCTTTTCAGACTGCATTATTCTAGTGCAGTATCCAACTCTTTTGCTTTGTGATGACCTACAGTCTACTCATCACACCATATGTTAAAAGGCGTAGAACATGCAGATGTGTACGTATATGCTGTTTATCCTGGATTAAAGTCTTAATTCCTGAAACTCATTTAATAAATCTAGTGCTGATAATATCATAGGAAACCCACATACTTTAATCTACTGTACATACAGTACTTGCAAGCAGTGAAACATATGTCTAGACATAATATCTTTCTTCATAGCTTGGTATTACAAATACAAAAGTAAGCACGAATTTATATTCATTGTAACTAACCTAAGCCTTTAAAATCTTTGCAGGTTTGGTTGTGCAGCTTGTTGAAATGTGTTTTTTTTTTTTTTATGAATAACCTACTGCAGCACTACTCTTCTCTTACTTTTGTCACTCTACATCTTCTGTCACTCTTCCCAGGAGTGGACGTCCCAGCACATTCACCCCAGAGCCACTGCAGACTCAATGCTCAGAGAAATACCAAAAACCCAAGATCTTCCTCTCAAACCATACAGGCCCTACTGAGCATGTTAAATGTGAAAGTCTATGACAGCACAATTAGAAGAAGACTGAACACGTACAGTTTTATTTGGAAGGGTTGCCAGGGGAAAACATCTTCTGTTTAAAAAGAACATGAACATGACTGCGTTTCACCATACTACATCTGAACAAAGCACAATTCTCTTGAGACAATGTTCTATGGACAGATGAGACCAAAGTGGAGTTGTTTGGCCTTAATGCTCAGCACCATGTTTGGCAAAAAACATCCAGCATTTCAGCTGAAACACGTCATACCCACTGTCAGGCACAGCAGTGGAGGAGTGATAAGAAGGACTTGTTTTTGCAGCCACAGGACCTGGGCAATTTGCAGTCTTTGCATCAACCATGAAGTTTTCTGTATAACAGAGCATTCTAGAGGCAAATGTGAGGCCATCAGTCCGACAACTAAAACTTGGTTGAAATTCAGTCATGCAACCGAACGATTCTCCAAAGTACATCAGTAAATCTACAGCAGAATGGCTAGAAAATAGAAAGTGAGTCTAGACCTCAACTCAATTGAAATGCTGTGACAAGACCTTAACAGAGCTGTGCATAAGTGAACGCCCTAAAACCTCTTGTGACGAAGAATGGAACAAAACAATGTGAGAGACTGAACAAGTCATAAAGAGAGCCAATACTTCAAGTTATTACTGCTAAGCATGGATCTATAAGCTACTGAGAATCATAGGGGGTCCTAAGTATTGCCCAGATGTTTTTGTTTTCTTTTTGGCTTCATTTTCGTTAAGTGAATAATGGCACGGTGGAAAAAAATATATATATACAGTAGTATGTTGTTTGTCTGAGGTTGCATTTGCCTAATACTAAGACCTGCTACAATCAGATGATTTTTATTATGCTTTGCACCCCCCCTACCCCCACCCCCCATTAAAAAAACAAAAACTAACAAAGAAACATACAGTATAATTAAAAGAGGGGGCAAATACTTTTACACATACTTATATTGCAGAAAACTACATGATATACAGACAGACAAAATACCACTTTCATCATTATAGGCTAAACGTGATCAGTCAGAATGTCTCCTGGATGGACAGACAGATGGGCAGATGGACAGAATATATAGACAGACCGATTGACTGACAGTGCTTCGCCAGGACAGTAATGTAATAAAAAATATGTCATGCATTAATTCTCAATATAATTGCAAAGTGAACTCATGAGAAGGGTGAGCCCAGGTGCTCTGAGCAGAAGCATTTACAGCACTGAAATCCATCATCATGTGTCTAACATGAGCGAACTAACATGGCACCAGATAATGAACCAGAACAGGACACGTAGGACTCTTTAAATTAAGTGCATCAAACTACAACCTAACCCGCGTGTTTCACATAAATAAGGTTGATCATAGAAGTTAGTGTCATGGTATTTTCGGGTCCTTGGAAGGACAGCAGTGAGTGGGAGGCACTTTTTAAAAGCGGTAGTGCAGGTTGCCAAAGTGACACAGAAACACAAGTACTATTTAGTGTTAATTAATAGTTCACACTAATTGCATCTGCAGCTACTTTTAACCAACATCTGCTATTAAAATAGCATGTCAAGAAAAAAAAGTGTCTGACATCCCACACAATGGATGATTTAGACAGAGAGAGAGAGAAAGAGAGATTTGGTTAAAATAACTAATGTATAAGCTATACATTTGAAATTATATTATTATTATCAATTATATATTTATTATTATTATTATTATTATTATTATTATTATTATTATTATTATGCATTTGCTTTTATTTAAATTTCCCCCATTTTTTCCTGGGGACATGGCTCGAAAAACCTTTATTTTATTCGCATCTGTTGTGTCACTAAAATTAGTCACCTGTCTATGAGCCTTCATTCCTGAAAATAAGCATCAGCTACAGTAGGTGTTCATAAATATTTACACCTCTGTGGAACAGCAGTCAGCATGGTGACATTTGCTCAAGTGGCTTAGTCCCAATTTCCCATCCCTGTCATTAAACACGAGTAGCACCCCACAGCCATGTCTTAAATGAATAATGTATCAATAGATCGGGGGCAGCAGACAGACACATTATTCAAGATGGCCCGAGGCTTTCCAAAAGTGCAGGCGTGTGGCGGTGCTCATTAAGCTTGGATTTCATTTCCATATACTACTCAATTGTGACCGGTTTGAAATTCAGCACTTCAATTTATACATGAAAAGCAGGCAGTGAAAACAGAAAACAAGACACTCTATCTGACTCCAGCTTAAACCTTACACTACACACAGATATTCCATAATCTCAAGTCGCTTCTGAATGATCATATAAAATATGTCATTCTGCATTTTTGTCTAATAGCCGAGGTGAATTTGAGGTCTGCCATCAAGTGAGTACGTAAGTAGGCTTATAAATACTACTGTAACTGTCGAGAATGGAGTTTCAAGTGTAGAGTCAAGTTGCTAATTACTGTTCCACCATAAAATACAAGGAAACTTTGACATTTCAGAAAAAAATCAAATAACCATATTATCATGCAAAATGTTAATTTTATGCATACCTCCATACATTTTTAAGTCCATTGTCGCATTTCAATCCAAGTTGCTCTTTGGCAGATATAAGCCAATATTTAGCTCCAATTTGTTCTCCCCTAGCTACCACTAGTATTACACCTAGTTGTCAAAATGAGAACTTCAACCATTACTAATGAAGGTCCACTGGGACAGAAAGCTGCCCCATGTTCAGGGGAGGAGCAGTGGACAGGCTTCAGACTGCAGTCGTATCTGATTTGTTTTACACTGAGCGATCAGACTGGCGGCCTACAGTAAATCCCACACATTGTCAAACTGCACTGGTTACTGTGGGAATGACAGCAGAGGCTCACATGCAGAACAATAACTCCTTTGCCTGCACTAATGCATCCCCCAAAGTGCTATCAGAGATTTTACTTCATCCTGTGTCCAGGGACTCATTCATTCATTCATTTTCTATACCGCGTAATCCTGTGTTCAGGGTCGCGGGGGACCTGGAGCCTATCCCAGGAGACTTCGGGCACTAGGCGGGGTACACCCTGG
>JAQMYK010000001.1:24434780-24462016 GCA_030014345.1 Clarias buthupogon
GAGGACATGAAGTTAGTTGGTGTGAGAGAAGAGGATGCAGAGTATAGGGTTAGATGGAGGCAGATGATTCGCTGTGGTGACCCCTGTGGCACAGCCGAAAGACAAAGAAGAAAAGATACATACCTTTACCATTCCTTTTAAAATTCAGACAATACACCAATAAAATCAGCCCAAGCCTTGCTTCTTCATAGACCACAAACATGGTGGTGCTTGATTTCGATTCTACAAAAAAATCGTCTGATCTGGATGAATAAAATTATCCAGATCAGAAAATGATGTCTTTTTATCTTTGAAAGTTGGGAGGAGGGGACTTAAATTTGTTATTGTGTTTATACCAGCTGCTCGTGCTTACTGAGCATTATTATTTATTATTCATTTGAACTAATGAAGCTGCATTAATGCATTACGTTGTCATCATTTACACACCCTCTTGATAAAGTTACCTTAAACAACAGCATTTGTGTTCATTTAATAAACAATTAATGATGCCACGACTGACAGATAGCTACACCCTTGAATGAACGAAAACAAAAAAGAAATCCAACAGGGCGTGAACACTGGCCTCCATGTGATGCTCGTCATTAAGGGCTACTAAGTGTGCACATCTATAAACGTACCGCCAGTTTACTCAGTCTCAGCTGGTCAGACTGCGGGTTATAATCACTTGCCTGCTTTATGGGGTGCCGCTAGATTGATGGTGATGTGTTAAGTAATTTTTTTTAGATACACAGAGCAAGGCTTACAAACAAGTCCACACTGCTGATTCATACAGTCTGTGTTTTTCTCTTACACCTATCTGTTTCTCTGCCTTCAGACAAAGAGGTTGTTCATAATCAGGGTGGGGTTTCTTTCTCTCTTTCTTCTCTCTCTCTCTCTCTCTCTTTCTCTCTCTTCGTATCTCCTCCTCTCTCAGATTTGACATGAATTTCAAATTAGACCGGCCAGAGTACATGTGATCATGTCAACAACGATCAATATCTCACCACCATGCTTCCTCCTCTTTAACTGTCTCACTCCATCTTCTACCCCCGTCCCACTTTGATGGGCCGTGATACGAACCAATCCTCTCAGAGCATGACTGTCGCCTAGGTTACGGGCCCCACCCTGTCTAAGGCAAGAGATCATGCATGGGGCAATCACATCTGGACGTCTCTTTCTTCCTGTTCCAGGTGGCACGGTAAGCTCAGAGAAAACTAATACAACAAATAGCTGAAAATTTCATTTTTGTTAATGCAATTATATCTCTGTTTTGCTACGGTACTTTGTCGCCATGGAAACAGATTATCTACATGGGTATTTCCCATCTGTGTTGCTATTTGCTTTCCAGAAGACGCTTCAGGAAGGCGTCGTGGTGAGATGGTCAAGAGAGCATCGGCGATAAACAAGCATGGACACGAGCGCCAGGGCTTTTATATAGCGTGAAGATCACATGACCAAACCTCACCCAGTGTGTGCTCCCACTTCTGACCAAGAGTGTGTACGTGTGTTATAGTACTGGCTTTAGAATCAATATAATCTTTTCTTATAATCTATGCTTGTTCAGATAATTGCAACTGAGAAAAATAAAGGGCGTGGCTAAATCTGCTTTATTTTTTACACAGATGATGCAACACATAAACTATACATCAGTATACGACGTAGAGACAGATGTAAATGATCACCAGAGCAAGAAGTTCCAGAGCAATAACCTTCTAGACAAATGTCTCAGAAAGGTCTGGAAGCATGCATGGCAATTTGTGCTTTCTCAAGGCCTTTTCCCCCTTAACAGCTCACATTTTACATAGTGCTTTGAGCATTTTCAATACAGAAAACCACCTTACACAGTATAATGCTTCACAGTGGGTACAGACAACAATTGGCCACATGCATGGCAACAGCTTCAAGAACCGTATGATTCCTTTCATGCCCTTTGGATAAATTGAGTTTTTTTTTTCTTCGTCTTCTAAATTTATTGTTGGAAATCTCTGAGCCAGAAACACACCTACTGATTTTAACAGGAAAGAGACAAGCTCTTAGAGACGGAGTGGTTTCTGCAGCGTCTGCTGGTTGTGGCCAAGACATATTTTACTTTAGCTGCTACAGAAAACATGGTCATTGAAGAATGATAATAAATCAACTTTTACTTATTACCCAACCATGTCCTCACAAATTTAAGTGAAGATGTCAATTCTTGTAGTATATTATTATAATATGAATTAAAAGGTGGGCCTATACTATATCTAAAAAGCCAGTAATCGAAACGTTAATACAGTAAGTCCCCTACATCCGAAAATTCGAGGATTTGAACTTTTTTTGAAGTTAGATCACGTGTCCGGTGTACATTGTCAAATACGTGCAGCATGCATACCGGGATGTCCTGAAGCAAGTGGAAAAGCAGTGGCAACGAAGCTGGTACTGCTAAGAAGCACCAAGCTACATTATAACAACGGTGAAAAGATGGCTGGCATTGCTCATTCTTTTCACATGAATCGTTCAACCACCAACAGATTCTAGACAATGTTTGTTCGACTTACAAACAAATGAAACTTAGGAACAAGCTTGTATATTGGGGACTTGGGACTGTATTGCATATTCGAGTATGCTTCTGCACCATTTACTGCACCATAAGTTTTAAGACCTGGGCTGAATAAGTTCTAGTAACACAAATTAAATCAGGTTCCTCTGGGGCCTAGTAATTCTGCATCTTCGATCAATACCTTTTCTCCAATTAGGATTGACTCATGCTGAAACGGCATCCAGGCCAAATTTTTAATCCCTCCACTTCCCAAACTTGAAAGGAATGTATTCAGCAAATCTTTTACATTTACACTAGTGAGAAGGCCGGATCTCAGACGCTCAGTTTAAAACCACAGTCGTGGCTTTTCCAGCTTGTACAGCTCAATCTCGCAAGAAATAAAGAGCATTATTGCAGTTAGTTAGCCACATGCTCTGAGGATAAGACCGCACATTTAGAAATCTGAGCTTGTTAATCAATTTCATACCATACATAATAAAATCAACTACTACGAATGATTCAGTAGCTACAGTAGACTAGGCTAGATCCACAACATGGGTTGTATGTAAAAACAATGTGAATTGTATACTTATTTAATACATTTGAAGCAGACTTGAACAACCTGTTATCTAAATCTCCAGCCAGAGATAAAGGCTGCATTCTACAGCATTTCTACAGCGTTCTACCACAACAAGAGTTTCTTCGTCAGCAACCTCTACCTCAGCCTTTAAACCTGCTGCTGAGTGTACACTGCTTTGAGCGCGATATGCTAAAGCGTTAAGCGGCCCCCTGGGAACCTCATGCTGTAAGAGATGATGGATGCCAAGAAAATCATCTATACTCCTTAATTATGCATGCATTCAAGAAGACTTCCGAAAGCATTTTACAGCTGTTCTTAAAGTGTTGCACAACTGAAAGATAAAATTATGGGGGGAAAGAAATGCTGATGCATTGCCATGAAAAAAAGAAATCATTCCAGGTATGCGCTTTTTTGTTACTGCATTGGACCTGCAACTTAAATCAATACACAAACACAAGGACTGTTGATCAATTCTGACCCGATTGATTTACGCACAATAAAACTTTTAAATGTCTTCAGACGGTTATTCCGAACTGCTTCCCTATTGTTGTAGTGGTTTGGATTAATAGACTGGCACCCGATGCACCCAACGACTGCATATCCGCTACTTTACAACAATAGATGTAAGCAATCTACAACAAAACTAAATCTCATTTGAGTAACTAAATCAATGACGATCCACAATGCTAAACAATAAACATAATTCATTAATTCACTCATCTCCATAAACCACCTTATTCTGGCTGTGTATAGGTTTGCAGTGGATCTGGAGCCTATCCCTGCAACACTGGGTGTGAGTCAGGAATACACTCTGGATGGGATGTCGGTCCACTGCGGGGCACATTACACCCATTCACACCTAGAAGAAATGTATTGTAGGCATCGACACCATAGGCATGCTTTTTTTGTTTTGGAAGTGAAACAAACACACATGGGCGAACATACAAATCTGTCTGTTAAAGTACAGACAGAAACCTAAGCGCAGGATGGAACCGGAGATGCTGGAGCATACAGTGTGAAAAGGCTACACTACCTACTGAACTAACATACCGCAAATAAACATTTATAATCTGATGAACATTTGTCATTACATTTGACACGAACGTTTATCCTGTTAATGATAATGAGACATTAAAGAAATGCTTGTGCTTAACCCTGTCCTTCCTTACCTCATTAGTGCTACAGAGATCCCCTGCTCCACCCTACACTTCTGTACTGATTACACCCCAGTCGGCTTGGCTCCCCCCGAGCCTGTGGAGGGTTCAGTGGGGGAGGGCATATCAATAATTCAAACACTGATCCTGCTTTGCCCTCTGCATTAAGAAAGGGAATTGGGATGAACTAGGGTGTGATTGTTCGGCTTAAAGCTATTGTTTGTGCACTGCGACCATGACAGTCGCTTTATACAGCAGAATATGTCAGAAGCGTTCTTTAAGCCCATCATCATAGGGCTTATATTGTTGTTTATCGTTATTATATATATTTTTTATTATAGCAAACTTTTTGCATCTAAGCAAGGAAACATGAACCAAAATCATAATTCCACTGATTCTATTTTTTAAAAGCTGCTATTTAATTTTTTTCCCTTTATATGATGCTGGACGTATAGGGCATCCTGTATTATTAGTTGAAAATGTCTGGTTAACAGTGGGAAACCATATCCATAGTAACTGATAACTCTTATTATAACTAATATATAATATTGTGATTAGAAGGACCGACCATTGCATTTATAAAAATATATATAAATGTATTTCTATAAATGCATTTTTATAAATTTTATAAATTCTGTATTATTTATAATAAGAGTTATCAGTTACTATGGATATGGTTTCCCACTCTTAACCAGACATTTTTAACTAATAATACAGGATGCCCTATACGTCCAGCATCATATAAAGGGAAAAAAATTATATATATATATATATATATATATTATTTTTTTTATTTTTTTTAAGGATATTGTCTCTAATAATATTTCAGTTCACATTTAAGTCCATGTGATGAGTCACCAGGCTGGTAACCAATCCAACAAGCTTAACTGTAGTTCGATTGGTTCACAAGCTCCATTGGATGTTGTATTGACGATGAGATCATCCACAGAAACAAAGATCATACATGGAAACGTCAAACGTTTACTAATATCTAACAGCAATCGACTATGAATGCATTACGGATTCTCTTACAGGAGTAATTAACTGTTCATGCCCAGGTGCGAGAGATAATAACAGCATTATTGAATTTTTTTTAAAAAGAACACACATATACACACCTTAGTGCATAAAATCATACAAAAATATAGCTTTATTTATTCTCGACTCTAAGGACAGTGGAGATATATACTGAATACGATGACAAAAACAAAAGATGTGGACCCGCCCCATGTTCATCTCTGATCACCACCATGAGGAACAAAGGTGCTTCATGACATTCCATAATACAAGCCTGAGGATGTGCACACACTCAACATGGGTGAAGCATTGTCACATGTATCAGATCTAACCACAGATAAAGGGACTTGAAACGATATGTAGGAATAAACACAGAAAAGAACAACATGATCAGCACTACTTTTGGACACACACTCACACACATACACACACATATATATATACACACACACACACACACACACCAATTGTTGTTGCATCTTTATTCCCAAAACATAATCCTCATTAAGGCAAGCGCAGTGGAAATAATAACATCTGGGCATCATGCCACACACCCACACAAGCTCACACACACACACACACACATGCAAAAACAGCATGGCACCTGCCTACCAGTCAGCCTCATGGGACAGCATCAGGCAGTGCTGCCCAGAAATGAATCTCTCAGCAGAGCACAAACAGCATCGCTTCCCCGAGCTTCAACAAACCTGCTGCTCAACTAGCCGTCTTAAATCTACTTCCATCACCACGCCACTACATCAAACATGACTGAAACTGAAGATATCAGGCATTAAACCAAAAGTTATACAGCATTACATTAAACGCTATTTTTCGATACTTATAAACTACTCCACATTTCAGGTACTTGTGTACAGACACTGAGCAAGTGGTGTTGCTGTTTACCTTTTTGGGTTTCCTCCTTCTTCCTCCAAGTCCATTTAATCTGTCTGTAGCCTCCATCCTCAGATGGGACTGGTTGTCTTCATTCATCCCCCAAAACTCAACTTTTTTTTGTTGTTGTTATTTTGACTTTTTATGTCACGAAGTGGTTCATCCGCTTTTCCATCCAGCGGAGCTCCTTCCACACCCTTTACTCTAATAGTCTGTACTGAAACAGGGACCCAGTGCAGTGCAAAGCAATGGAAAAAGGGGGAGTGGCTCAAGGATGCCGAGAGAGAGAGAGAGAGAGAGAGAGAGAGAGAGAGAGAGAGAGAGAAAGGGGGGAGGGGGAGCAGCAAAGGGGAAGAGCACAATGGTGTTGCCATGGCAGCAGCTGCTACTAATGTTTATCTGGAAGTGTAAGCGAAGCAGCAAAGCACACAAGCTCATGTGTTTGTGCATATAGTGTATTTATTTAATATATATATATATATACATGATATACACAAATGAAGGTGTTTTGGACAACATAGTTTTTTTTATTTAGCCTACTTTCTCGGAAGCTTATAACAAAATTCAATATCAATCAAAATCATTAATTAATGATACCTCACTTCTCATTATATACATATATTGTGTATTTATTCATTCATTCATCTTCTACACCGCTTATCCTGTATTCAGGGTCACGGGGAGCCTGGAGCCTATACAAGGAGACTTTGGACAGAGTACATCCTGGACAGAGTACCAATCCATCACAGAGCGCACACACACACACACACACACACACACACACACACACGCACACCGTGCAATTTGGGAACGGCAATTAACCTTCTACTAATCTTTATGTCTATGGACTGTGGAAGGAAACCGGAATACTCAGAGGAAACCCACCAAGCATGGGGAGAACATGCAAATTCCATGCACACAGACCCAATGCTGGAATTGAACCTTTGAATCTGGAGGTGTGAGGCCCCAAAGCCCCTGTGCTAACTACTACACCACTGTGCCGCCCCTTTTATCAGAAGTCCAACACCTTATCCACCATGCTACCCCTGGCCCCCTTCTCTATCTATCTACTGTATATAAATAAGGTGTTGGACTGCTGATCAGGAGGTCCCCTGTTTTAGCCCTGATGCCGCCGGGCTGCCACTTATTGAACCCCTTCGGACACAGTCCAAACCGTCCAAGGACATTATTATGCACAAATTATGCTAATTTGTGTTTCCATTTGCCCATAGTGTGTGAATGAGTGAGTACTGTATGTGTGCCCTGTGATGGACTGGCACCCAGTCCAGGGTGTGCTCTTTAACTTTTACCCAATTAACTAATACCAACTAACTTTTTCAGCAATTTGTGCTACAGTTTTATCAGACAAGACTTCTGCGGAATCAGACCAGACGGGGCTAGGCTTTTTTCCCTACATTCATCAATAAGCCTTGGGCGCCGTCCACTGCATACTGGGAGTCTACCCAGTCATCTAGCCATTACAATTTGTCCCCTTTTAAAGTTGCTCAGATCTTTACGCTTGCCCATTTTTCCTGCTTTCAACCCATCAACTCCGAGAACAGACTATTCACTTGTTGCCTATCAGATCCCACATCTTGACAGCTGCCATTGCAATTCACTTTACCTGTTAGTGTTTTTAATGTTGTGGCTGACTTATATACTGTATTTAAATTTTGGCACCAATAAAATGCATGTGGGAGCAGGCAGGGCATCTTTCAGTAAATTTGGAAATTAAATTAAAAAAATTCTGCCATTTTATTGTTGGGGGTTTTATGAATTTAAAATGCTATAACTTTGCACCTCCAGGGTCTGGGTTCGTTTCCCACCTCAGGGTCTGTGTGCACGTTCTCACCATGTTTGGTGGGTTTCTTCAGTGTACTCTTATTTCCTTCCAGTCCAAAGACAGGCACATTTGGCGTTCCCAAATTGGCCGTAATGTGTGTATGACAATCTGGTGTCGAGCTGGCAACTCGACCACATAAATAACTGCCACAGAAATGATGGATATACTGTATCTGCAGGATGAAGAGTTGTGCCAGATGGCATGAGGACGGACCAGCAGAAAATGTAATACAGTATATAACAAATTATACTTGTACAAATTAGCGGAGCAAATTCGGTCCCTATATAGATCCCTATCTGTCTCTATACTGTATATCTATCCATATATCTTCCTGTTTCACTGTCTTGACTTCTCATTATTCTTACACTTTACTGATCTACAGTAGATCACTGAAAAGCCTAGCATGACTGGCACGAGCTTGCCCTCGACCAAACACTAGCAGAGGATCTAAGTCGACTGTCGAGATGGGAATGTAATTAACTTTGTACCTTTGTCAGTCAGAACAGATGTGACCTCTGAACTTGTATGACCGTGTTAATTAAAGCTGTTAGCATAAAAACAAGAAAGACAAGAGGCTTTTTCTGCCACGCTGTAATAAAACAACATTGACACTGCCTCCTTGTGGAAACTTTCAGATTTTAACAACATCTTGGACATAATCATGCTCCCATGTAAAAATGGAGCTACATGGATATGACATCATAAAAGGGTTCAGCTCTTATTATGTGTATAATATACTGTAAATAACGTAACATTTGTCTACATTAAAATACCCAGCAGATTATGATAAGAATTTAAAATCAATAGCAAAAAACTGTATGTTATAAAATTAAGTTTATACACACATCAATTTCATACATGTACAGTATGGTCACATTATTAGGTACACCTGTACACCTCCTCATTTACAGGTCGAGAACATCAGCTAATGTTCACATCAAAAATCAAAATAGAGAGACCAAAAAAAAAGTGATTTAACTGTGGCATGGTTGTTGGTGCTGCCAGATGTGCTGGTTTGAATATTTTAGAAACTGCTGATCTGCTGGAACTCTCACATACGAGAATCAGAGGAGAATGAAAAGATTAGTCGGAGCTGACAGAAAGCCTAGAGTAACTCAATCACTGTTTGCAACCATGCTGAGCTGAAAAGCATCTCATTATGCACAAACTTTGAAGCTTGTTGTGGATGGACGACTACTGTATAACTGCCAAAGACCACATCAGTTTTCATTCCTGTCAGCCAGGAACAGAACAGAAATCTAAAGCTATCAGAGCCTAAAACTGGACAGCTGAAGATTAGGGGGGAAACCTTTTTTTTGTCTTGAACTATCTTGTTTGTGTGTAAGTCTGTGCTCACAGTAGACTCAGATTACATCGGATGTGCATTAACTAGAATTTAATTTATGTAACAGCGAGTGAGAGAAACTCCGCTTAATGTTTCTGTATGTACACCATTCAGCTCAAGGCTTAAGGAAAAATCAATAGTAACATGCATACTCTGGCCGCCACGTGACATACACTCCTGATACATATATAATAATAATAATACAATGTGAACTTTTTTTTTTCTTTGTGTACATTGCCCATGGAATAGTTTACCTAGCAGTGATTCAATGGCTTTATAAATGATAAAGAAGTTTAGATACTATAAGATGAAACCTATGTATGTAATGCTGGTTGTTGGTACTTTTATCATCAACATTGTAGTTATTATGTGCTACAGGCCAAAGAAGGTGGTGTAGTGGTTAGCACTGTCGTCTTGCACCTCCAGGGTCAGGGTTCGATTCCTGACCTTGGGTCTGTGCGCATGGAGTTTGCATGTTCTCCCCGTGCTTGGGAGGAATCCAGGTACTCCTGGATTTGGGAACACCAGTTAGCATGTTAGGCTAACTGGTGTTCCCAAATTGCCCAAGTGTGAATGACAATTAAACAACGGATTCTTAGCTAGTGTGGGAGTATACATCTCCTGATGTGCAGGATGGCACATGGACAACCAAAATACCAATAAAATGGTATGATGTTAGAAATTGAGAAGTGTGTGTGCATGTATGCGTGTGTGTCATACACACAGGACAGAAAGTGTAACTGTCACCAAGGAAACGGGACTCTCTCCAAAAAGCTTTGAAGCTCTTGACTGTCCTTCACCACTGCACAAACACACACTTGACTCACAGCCTTGTGTTATGTGTGAATCAAGGCCATCTCTGACAAGCAACTACTTTGTTATCCTTCCTTACATAGTACAGTTGTGTCGGGTATTAGTGATGGGAAGTTTGGATCATTTTAGTGACTCAAATCACTAAAATGATTGAATCTCGTTCATCACAATGAACGAATCTTTTTTTGAGTCATTTAGTTCATTTCCTTCTTTTGATCAGAAATAAAATAAAATGCTACATTTTTAATAAACAGACCCTCCAACACATCTACACAAATCGTTCGTTCTTTTGCCAGTGCACTGCAAAGCGTATATGGCTGTCACGTGACAAAAAAACTAACGACTCAGACTAGAAGACTCATGAGAAGAACCGCTCAATTCTGTTTCCTGTTTAATGCACTGCATAGCATCTATGGGAGTCACATGGGTCAGTAGAAAATGAATGAATCATTCTCTGAGACTACTCGTTCTTCTGAATCAAAAGATTCAGCCAAATGAATAGCTTGTCTAACCACCCTATCATCTCCTAAGTGTACGGCATCATGGAACGTGTACCCTCATGCATGTAAGGGGGTCAATACATACCTGGACTCAAGTCATAATGTAACTATTTTATGAAATAAAATAAAAATTTTAATTAGTGACAAACACACTCACACGTATGAAAATGCGTCCTGATATGGTGATATCTACTCAATATAACTCTTCTACTCACAGTTCTGTTAAGACCGTGGTCCTGCTTAAAAAGTACTTTTGCAGACACCCACACAAATAGACACACACATCCACTATTCACCAAAAGGTCAAACCTAGTCTAACAAGCCTTCGATTGAAACATAAAGAGTGGCACAGTATGCACTGAACACCTTCTCCAAAGAATCCTTTGATAAGAGTATGTAAATCATTAAACCCTTTTGTACGTGCTGTCTGTCCCACACACTGACATTCTCTCAATAGAACGCAGAAGTACCTGATGCGGATGCACATGCACGCTGAATTACTGTACACTTGCATGTGTAACACATAAGCTGAATGCCAACACCTACTCTCACTCCTACCACTTCTTGTGTTGCTCTTCTTTACTAACGTCCCACAGGCTGCGAGTGTTCTGGCAGGGTGAAAGCATGTAGTCAATAGAGTGCGAGTGATTTCCAGGCCCACTCTGGTAAAGGGGTAATTGACTCAGCGGGCACACCCTTCCCCCACAGCAATGCTCAATGGATACACACACACACACACACACACATGCACGTACGCTCTCATTTCTCTGCCTGTTTCTGGACTCCATAGGGACACTGAGGCTCGGTCCGCCCCTGTTGACTACCCCCCTCGTATGCTTGCATCTAATACCTTAGAATTGTGTTATTTTTCAACCACACCCCAAAACCTGATATCATTTCAAGCACAAAATATCTTGACTGTAATTAAATATACATTGCATTTTTATTATAAGATAAAACTAGTCATAAAACATTAATAAATCATATTAGAGCTATTTTTTTTATAAATACCTTTTTTTCAAAGAAACTTGAATAGTCTTTTCTATAGATTATTTCAAGCATTTATTTCTACCTGCCAATATATGCCAATCTTAATTAAATAAATAAATAATATTAAGGGTGGAAGGCGGCACAGTGGTGTAGTGGTTAGCACTGTCGCCTTGCACCTCCAGGGTCCGGGTTCGATTCCCGTCTCTGTGTTCATGGAGTTTGCATGTTCTCCCCGTGCTTGGTGGGTTTCCTCCGGGTACTCCGGTTTCCTCCCGCAGTCCAGAGATATGCAGGTTAGGCTAACTGGCGTTCCCAAATTGCCTGTAGTGTGTGAATGAGTGTGTGAGTCTGTGTGTGTGTGCCCTGCGATGAATTGGCACCCTGTCCAGGGTGTACCCTGCCTCGTGCCCTAAGCCTCCTGGGATTGGCTTCAGGTCCCCACAACCCTGAATACAGGATAAATGATGAATGAGTGAGTATTAGTATCAGTGACTACCTGATACGATATCAAGATACCTAGGTGTCGATTAGATTTGTATTGTGATAAGTATCGAAATTTTTATAAATATCCCGATATATTTATTTGTTCAGATTTTGTTGCAATTCTAAACAAACCTTGCAAATAATTTGCTCCTACCACAAAGGATGCTGTGCTGCGATCAGTTTAGAGTTTACCACCTCTACGATTGTAGAGAACTGGCAACATTTTACCATCTGAAATTTTTTTTATTCAAATTTATTTTAAAAAAAAAAACATTTTGTCACCAGTGTGGTGATATATACATATATAAATTGCCACACAAAAGATTTACGATACGTAACTAAACTGATTTATCCCCATCTCTAAATAATATAATCTTAAAACATGCTGAATAAGCTTTTTTGCTTTTGAATTATATCATGCCTCTCAACTGAAAAAATAAATAATTCATTTATTTGTTTAATCTTGAGTTTTACTACACTGAAAACAAATGATTCATGTATCAACTTATTACATTAAATTAAGGGCGGAATTTCCACTCAAGTAAAATATGTAAATAAGTTTAACATAAAGAAATACCCCAAAATAAGGGCAAAAATTGGTATGTTTACGCCAAACCCTTCTTAATACTTCTTACGTTAGATAGAAAGAATTTAGTACCTAAATTTGATTTATTGTAGTAAAACAGACATACAGTAGTATCAATATGAATGACTAACACATTTTAGTAATTTTTAGACACTCAGATGGTTGTCTAGTGTAGTAACGAAGTTTGAGGATCACACCGGGGATGATGAAGCAACGTGACCTCCTGCACCACTGTGCTTCCCAAAATGATCTAATTATGGAATATTTGAAATTGAGATTTGTGTACTGTATGTAAAACAGGATGAACTGACCAAACCTGTAAAAAAAAATAAATAAATAAAATAAATAAATACAAACAAAAGTTATAAAAATAGGAATTGGAGGAATTGTTAATAAGTGAAATTGATCCTACGATATAGTAGTACAGAGTATGTGAAAGTATAAAGGACAATGATTACAGTAGCTCTTAGATTTTCAGTGAGACCAAATAAATGTTGAATTGGTCAATCTTAATAATTTATATTGTACAATAATCAATCAAGAATCAATAATGTGCAACTCTAAGTCATAGGATATATTCGTTCCTGTTTAATATATTTAATAGAAAACTCAACAACACTGTTTCAGGGGTTTTAAATGTAAATGATAGATCAAAGAAACATTTTTGTTTGAGCAGTTTTAGGGTCACGAAAGCTTGGTTGCCATAGAGACACAACTAAGTAAATAACCATGGCAACTAGCTCAAAGTCAATATCAAAATGTTGAGGTCATCTTGTGTGTGTCTGTGTCTGTCTGTGACAGGTGTGACCTATGGGAGTCAAATGCGGACAAGATTGCATTGTCCTGATAATGAAGTTCTGCTCAGAATATGTAGTGGTATATATATGAGCTGCATTCACATGCCAAGGGAGTGCTTTATATATTTTGTGAGTGCATGCGTGCTTGTTTACGTCCATCCTCCACTAGATAGCAGCATTACTAACCTGGTGTACTACTCACTTACTCATCGTCTATACCACTTTATCCTGTATTCAGGGTTGCAGGGGGCCTGGAGTCTATCCCAGGAGACTTTGGACATGAGACAGGGTACACCCTGGGTGCCAATCCATCCACACACACAGCGGGCAATTTGGGAACACCAATTAGCTTAATCTGCATGTCTTTGGACTGTGGGAGGAAACACACCAAGCATGCAAACTCCATGCACACAAAATGCACACGTCTCATTCACAACAATGAAATGCTTTACTAATAAAAACATCTATTATAACTACAGGATTTTATTCTCTAACTTCTTTATATTTCTATCTTACTCCACTGTTTTATTTAGATTTTTATTATTCCTATTGCTGTATATTATGTAAATGTTAAAGTTTTTTTCATTCCCTTTTTTTTGTAATATTGAGGTCAACAGCAGTCGTATAAGCATTTCACTTCATATCATACTGTGTGACAAATAAAATTTGTATTTGTATTTGATCTTGATTTGAATTTGTGATACCATCCATCTTTATGAATCACTTCCTATTCAAATATGTGTCTTAGCATTGCATTTCCTGACTGTCTGCTCCCCTGTGTTCATGTGGGGCTCCTTTCGGTTCTCCGGTGTGCTCCTTTATTCTGATGAAATATACTGATAAACGTATTGGAAGCGTAAAATTACCGCCCTCCAGACGGAAGGAAGTAGTTAATGCCAGATACAGTAAATTAATCAATAAAAGCCTACTAATAAACATGAATATTAAAGTGAAATCAGAACCAGAGCAGTCGAGGTCTCTGGAGGGTAAGATGAAATGTTCCAATAATCCATACTAGCCATGTGAGCTCATGTACGGGGTAATTAAACCACCTATCAGTTACAGGATCGGGAATCGACTGGAAATGGTAACCATGGCAATCAACAGGGCAAGATCCTATTAAAATGTAACATCATCCATTTCAGGCTCACTGCCCAAAATATTGTGGCCCAGGTGACTGTTGGCAAGGCAACCTGAACCTTCCCAGGTGACTTCTGGCAAATCAACCCACCACAGGCAACCATAGACAAGGCAACCTTCCCTCCTCCAATAAATGACCTACAGTATGTTATCCAGTCTATCCAGACATGGGACATCATTAGGTAAAGGTAGAACTGAAAGCAGGAAAGGGCAAGAAAGACATCATGATAAGAGCTTGTCCATTGAGGAGAAGATGATAGCTTTCTTCAAAGAGTTCAGTAATTGTCAGTCAGTTACTGTAGTGAATAAGTGCATGTTGTTTATTCCAGCAGTTAAAAGAATATCCATGTCAGAAATGGGCTGGATTCTGTTACGTTATCCAACTATTAGGTTGTCCGATTCACTGCCAAAAATCTTAGTAAAAGCACTTCCAGTTGCTTATTTAAATTTTTTTTTAAGATCTCTCTTAACTCTCTCTCTCTCAGCAGCTTCTCCCTGTTAGAAACATACTGTCGTAATGATGGCCTTGTTAACATATTGGCGATTTATTTGGCACTTATTCCCAATTTGTACTTATTTGCCTTACTATAAGATTTTATATGGGAGTTAAAAATAACATTGATTATTAAAATACTGGGAATAAGTTGACTATGCAAAGTTTTTTTTGTACTTTTGTTTTCATTGTACTGTTAATGTTTGGCCATAAGCTATGTTTTAGTTCTAGTCCTGACTCTACTTCGTCCTATCATTAGTTGGTTAACTTCTTAATTAGTTTGGTTATTTATCCCCTGTTGTGTCTTAATATGTTGAAGAAGCATATTGATTGCTTCATGAATTTCTGAGCCTGGGTCACGTCACACAACATCAACCAACGGGTCTCATGGTGAGCCGCTCCGATTTGACTGAAGCTTTTTTTTTTGTGCAATTCCACAGCCTAATGTTTTAGCCTAATACTGACTACAGATTCTGAAAGTTTCATTGAAAAAAAAAAGGTATACTAAATTTTTATGCCCTGATCAGCCAAAACATTAAAACCACCTGCCTAATATTGTGTAGGTTCACCTTATCCGGCCAAAACAGCTGGCATGTCAAGGCATGGACTCTACAAAACCTCTAAATGTGTGCAGTGGTACCTGGCACCAAAAAGTTACCAGCGGGGTCCTTTAAGTTCCGTTGTTGATCATACAGTACAGCACGTCCCAGAGAAATTTGATCAGATTGAGATTTGGTGAATTTGGAGGCCAAGTCAACACCTCCTTCAGCTTTTGCAGTGTGGTAGGGTGTATTATTGGTGTGTAACAATATTTAGGTTGCATTGTTTACTTGCTGCTTAAATATATGCAACCCCTTTAAAATCACCACTTCAACAAGATAATCAGTGCTACTGACTTCACCTGTGTTAATGTAATGGCTGATCGATGTTTGTGATTCACCATTGCATAAACTGGGTGTGTCCCCATAACTACAAGGAGCGGGGCTAAAATTCCTTATGTGTTAGTTTTAGAGTCATAGGCATACTTATAAAAGATGAATAAATATCAGAAACCCAGAAAAGTAAAAAATTTACTGAAAATCCATGGCAGATAATTCTGTCTGAAAGACATACAGATTAGACTAATTGGTGTTTCTGAATTGCTTGTAGTGGGTGTGTTCTTGTGCCCCATGATGGCTTTGCAGTCTGTCCAGGGTGTGCCTTGCTTTGTATACAGTACCACTCCCTGTGGATAGGCTCCAGGCCCCCCGTGACCCTGTACAGGATAAGCGTTATAGAGTGACTGAGTGACTGTGCCTCATACTGTTTAAAACATAATGTTAATGTTTTTTGGGTGCGTTTAATGTAACACAAACATTCATGACATAATATAATATTTTAAAGTAAAAGTTCACTTGTTCTTCTCCTTTTCACCTAAAGTACAGTCATTCAGCATTTGATATTCCTTTTCCCCAATAGTGGTGATGCCTGTATATAATATCACACCAAGAAGGATGACAAGGCTCTGCTGGATTTTCTTACTTCCCCCCGAGGGTGCATGATTGAATAATGGCAGCGTAACAAGAGCTTGAGTATTTTACCAAAAACTGGCCCAGTACGGAATTTACATCACCTTCATACAGACCAACACCCAACATTACAGTCATAAAAGAGATGATCGAACTAATCTCAGATCTAGAGCATGTTTTAATGACCAAAATCTAACCTGACAGCTTCAGCAGGCCATTATTCCGTAACAAGATCCCCATTTACAATATGATGTCAGATCAGGATAAGGTCACTGCACAGAAGTGTTAATAAACGACACTAATAGACAAGACTATTCATATTAGATTACAGTCTCATGATTATGCTATGGTGTCTATATTGTGAAGATTTAAAATGTAATAAATGAACAAGTCCTATTGGGCAGGCTTGACAGGAATGTCTGGCATTGCCCTGTCCAATATCCACTACTACTTTGATCCTCCAGGGATCACACTTACACTTACAGGGCATGTTTTTAATAAGGCATAGTAACTGGAAAATGCCAAAAATGTGTCCCAAGCATTATTTATTTACAAAGCGGCTACAAGAAACAATTTTCTCTTGAATACTCAGATATTTACTGTAAAAAAAAAATAATCAGTCAGAAGATGGCAGCAAAACCTTTACTCTAGCCTTCTAGTTTTTTTTTTTTTTTTTTTTTGCAAAAAGGTGCACTTATTTACGCATCAGCACACGTGCTGGTCTGTATATTGTGAATAGTATTAGGCATTGAGCAAAAAGGTATACTGTACTGTAGCTCTCGGCACTGACGTTTGAAAATCAGATGTTAATTAGCATTCATAAACAGTATGATTTATTATCATGCTTAAAATAATGCAAAGTGCACACATGTTTAGACTTACCTAAAAGACAGAGAAAAAAAAATAATAAAAAGTGTGTTTGTGGGCTCGATTCCTGGCTTGGGTCTTTGTCTGTGTAGAGATTGCATGTTTTCTCCATCTTTCCAGTTTCCACACATGCAAAGTAAGCTAACTGGCATTTCCAAATTGCCCATAGTGTGTAAGTGAGTAAGTGAGTGTGCCCTGTGATGGACTGGCACCCTGTAGGTGTGCCCCGAGTTCCCTGGGATAGGTTCCAGGCTTGCCGCCACTATTTACGTACGCACAGCCATACAGACAATGAATCAATGAGTGAGAGAGAGAATATTTGTGTCTAACATGCATAAGTACAGTATATATACAATGCCATGATAAAGTATTTGCCCCCTTCATTTTATTTTAAACCTTTTTTGCATATCTTTTACACTTAAATGCTTGAGATCAAACAAATTTTAATATTATACAAAGATACCCCGAGTAAATACAAAATGCAGTTTCTAAACAATGATTTCATTTATTGAGGGAAAAAAGCTACCTAAACCTGCCTGGCCCTAAGTGCAAAAGTAAGTGCCCCTAAACCTAATAACTGGTTGTGTCACCCTTGGCAGCAACAACTGCAATCAAGTGTTTGCGCATAACTGGCCATCGGTTATCAATAAGAGAGTTGCATGAATGGCCGGGTATGCCACATGAGTCCGGACTCTGACTCGGCCACTTCAAAACCTTAATTACTGATCGCTGTCTTCCTGCGTTAAGGTCAGGTAGGTTTAGACAGCTTGTTTTCCCTTAATAAATGAAATCATTTAAAAACTGAATTTTGTGATTACCTTTGTGTAATATCAAAATTTGGTTGATGATCTCAATCATTTAAATGTGAAAAATATATAAAAAATAATGAAATAAATAAAAACTAGGAAGGGGCAAATATTTTTCCACGGCACTGTATATAATTTCTTTTTTTTTTATCAGAGCCGGAGAGACCCCCAAAGATTGTGGCTTTTATAATTTGACAGTAACAGAAAGAGACTATGCCTCTCAAGCTGTTTTGGTTTTAGAGATACAACATATGAAGGAACATTTTTGAGAAGCATAACTAATGAGTGAAACGGAGAGGCTTCTGGCACTGCATCAATACATCTGCCTGTCAATCTGTCATGCAAAGCACACCAATCTGGACATCAGCTTCAGTCATTAGGTCAAAGATGATCTCATCAAACTTCACACAAATTGTATTTCCCACATCACTGAAAGTGTCTGATTTCTACAGTGTGGTACTGATCAAGGAAAGTAGAGATCTTATATTGACATAGTGGCTTATATTAAATTAAGTATTTCGAACAGAAGTAATTCAATGCTTTGACAGTGAAATGTTTTGAATTCTTCTTACAATTTACTGTATAGCCTAAAACCCAATTTTATTTAAGTCAGAAAGAGGAAATTTTAGCTATTAGTGTATTCTTCCGTATCCAAGTTCATATATTACTGTACAGAAAATAATAATAACATCGCTCACCCACACACTCATTGTGTACTCTGTTTAATTATGTATAGATCATGGGGGCGGGGGTGACCAAGGATGCTAATCCATTGCAGGGCACACAGACACATACACACACTCATTCACACACTACGGGCAATATGGGAACGGCAAGTAGCCTAATATGCATGTCTGCAGAGTACCCGGAGGAAACGCACCAAGCACAGGGAGAACATGAAAACTCCATGCACACAGAGGCAGGAATCGAACCTGCCCGGTATCTGAACCCAGACCCCGGAGGTGCAAACCACTAAGCCACTGTGCTGCCTAACAATAACATATAAGAAAGAAAAAAAAAATAAATGAAATCATTACAATTATATCAATTCACAGAATTAATATACAGCCAGTGTCTGGCGGCTGCATCCAAAACACTAAATCAAGACAAAACCATAGTCAAGAGTAGGTTTCCAGGACAAATGCAAGAAGAACAAACCAGATCAAGTACCAGAGTAGCAAATGCAGAATCAATTGCTTGGTTTGTGCTTTGAAATATAAACCTACCCAGATATTTCACACTAAATTATTGTTCTAGTCATTTATAAGGTATGTTTGTGACTAGGACCAGGTGTGGTGCATCAATCATCTTGGAATAAACTTTTGGATGTTGAAATAACCATGTCAATCTATGGCGGACATATTCGTAGGCCATAGTAAACTCTGGAGAATGGAGTCTAACTCCAATTCCTTTAACAATGTAATAGTCAGACATAATAGTAAACATGTTCCGAGACATGAGCACAAGGATGAAAACCCAGGTGGAGTTTATTGCAAGAAACATTCTATCATTAATTTACAATGCATGATTTTCCATTAAGCCCAACAAACAGAACTCAAATAAATCTGCCCCAGATGTATACACAAGCCAGCCCCAGAATTGACTTTTGGATGTTGAAATAAGCATAAGAGAGACATTACTAATTGTTAGCAAGTGATCAGATCTCAAAGCCATCTGAGGTAAGCAGGCCTCAAAAGTTGCTTCACTTTTGTCTGACTCATAGGCAGTTATCTACAGTACATGGAAGCGCCACTCAGTGGAGTTCCAGTCAACTTCTCGCACCTTGCTGTGGTCCAGCTGTTGTGCTGGTCATGTGCATGACGGTCGACAGCATAAGGGCACAATCCGAGTGCCAAAGGCATCACAGCTGTGCTTACATTCAACGTGTGATACAAAGGTTATGTACACATACTGTATAAAACAATGAACCTACAGTATTATGATTTGTTTGGTTATTTAACCTGTTATTTTTCTTCGCCAACACATATCCTTTCATGACTGGCTAAGCTGGTGACAGTTAGCGACCGACAGTTGTAACAAACAGTGTAGTGTAATTATCAGTAGTGAAAGCCTTTTTGAATTCTTACTGGTAGCCAAAAGGTGTGGTGGACGGTCCTGAGAAACCTATGAGATTTACTTCTATTTCCACTTATTCCATTTTAGAATATCAGCTAACTTCCATGGTTCCAAGGTTGAAAAGTGAAAATCTAGGGTTTTGGTAGGCAGCTGCTCTCCCCTCTCACAGTCATTCTATTGACTGTGGAGTTATGCCACCCTCATGCTTAGATCATACCACAGAAAGCAGATAATTGACTTGATCTCAGGTAGGAGGCATATCTGGTGGCCCATCACGCCAATGTTTTAGCTTATTGCTACTGTACATTGCTTATTTGCTTATTTTTTCTTAGAACCGAGTAGAACATCCCAGTGTAGACCCAGGCAGGAAGGACCTACTCAAGCTACATCCTTGGGACTAACCCTAGGAACCATAAAAAAAAAAAAATTCAAGTCCCAAAGAGACAGAGAGAGAGAGAGAGACAGAGAGAGAGAGAGAGAGAGAGAGAGAGAGAGAGAGAGAGAGAGAACTAATTTATTCCCTAAGGGAAATTAGATTGTTACAGCAGCCAGTACAAAAACTATAAAATCAAATGAGGTATGCAAAGAATGTTACATGGCTAAGGCAAAATCTACATTTCAATACAGAAAACAGAGTTTATTAAGAGACATAGCCTAAAGACATACATATGTAAATGCGTACTAAATGCTGTAATACACTTTACATTAGTGCTGCCAGGTGGATGATCTAAGAAACTGTATATTAAGGTGTGTTCATGAAACAATAGCAAGTTTGAATATTACAGTAAAAATGAATATATCCATCCTACACACATAATTATACAGTATGTGCATATGTATAGTTTAAAGATTAAAGAAACGGTATAATAAGGCAGTAAAAGTGTGTATTAAAGCAGATCTATGAGATATTACCAGGTTTTGCTACAAAGCACATAATCATATGTACATTGTTTTTAGATGAGGAAACAATTGACAAGGAATAAATTACAGCCTACCATATCTACAGTACTTATTCCAACTAGACTAGCTCTTAGAAATCTTTTCCACCAAACACTGAAACTAAGGACTATTCATATGATGGCTGAGTATGTGTCATTCATCCATCTAGGAACCTCTGTATTCCAACTAGGGACCGTGGAGGCCAGTGGTGACCATTGTATTTATTCCCATTTTTACGACCGTGGTACGATCTTCGGTGAACATTCATACGTTACAGGCAATTTGGGAATGCCAATTATTCTAATCTGTGTGTCTTTGGACTCTGGCAGGAAAAATGGAGAACCTGGAGGAAACCCACCAAGCACAGGGAGAACATGCAAACTCACAGACCCTGAGGAGTGTGTGTACTGTAGGTGTCGAATCGAACCCTAACTGTGAAGGTGCAAGGCGACAGTGGTAACCAATAATCCACCGTGCCACCATCTGTTAGCATCTAAGAGTAAAATTACACCAGAAGTTTAAATAATAATCATTTAAAATGTTACCAGGGGTGATTTTAAAATGTACAGTACATGACATTACATAATTTCTCTCTCATCAAGTGAATGTACAGTAAGCAACAATTACACAAACTGCTGTTTAATCTGTTAAATTTAATCTGAAACGCATTGGCATTAACTATAAGTATATAGGGGCACAGACAACATGAATCAGAAACTGACTTGGGAAGAAATGTCTGAGCTAGAAAAATCCGAATGCTTCTGAATGGTTACACTGACGTTTAAAATTGCTTAAAATATTTTGATTGCTAACTACTTCAATTTGTCAGAAAGAAGAATTCTGAAAAAAAACCTTACTAGGCACTATACCAGCCCACTACTGAAGATCTTTCTGCATGGAAGTGATACCTGTTCTATCTGTATGTCCCATCATGCCTTGCAAAGTACCTGTGTGAGAAGGCTAACTATACAGTACCCCTCCCAACCGCTTAAATATGGTGCTGCTCAAATCCTAGTGGAAATGGTGACACAATGTGAAGGACTGTGGGTAATTACATCAGCTGAACCAAAGTTTTTTGTTTGTTAGTTAGCTGTATGGGGTGGACTTTATTGCAGGTGTTGTTAGGAGAGCTTTAAGCAACTAAATTAATACAGCCAAATACTTTCTTGAGATTAAGAGTAAAAAAAAAAAAAAACAGCAATGCACTGAGGCATCGTCACTACCATAGCAGTGAAATAATACCATGACAAATGTGCTGGAGATTTCCAGGAAATTAAAAACAGGAAATAAAAAGGAAGGAGCAGAAGAGAAGAAAGGTCCTGTTCTTCTTTCTTAAGTCTTAAAATACTATTTAATCCTCTCCTGCTGGGCTCAGACAAAAGACACACGCAAGAGGAAGGGGTACTCAGCTGTCCCAGGCCTCCTCAAAATTCTAGCACTCTAGTATGTGTGTGTTTGTGTTTTCCCTTCTATAAAATTGTCTTAAGCACAAAGAATAACTTACACGGGAAGCACATTTTCCAGCTCCGAATTTACTCTGTTGGTTTTAAGATTCTTAAATTTAAATTAAAAAGTGAGGATAGAGTCTGATGTAAACTTTAAAGCACTTTTTGTAAGTCGCTCTGGATTAGAGCGTCTGCCAAATGCCTAAATGTAAATGTAAATGTCTAAAAGTCTGAATCCACTACCAGGACCTGCACTTGTTTTTATCAGCAATCAATACTGGTTTTTACAATATCTGCTTGGTTGTGCCTTTTCAACCATTGTATAGTTTCTCAGGTCTTGTCATCCCTAGCCTTTATTCCCATGTCTAACATTTGAGAGTTGGATGTATTAACAATTGCATGAAGGCCTACAGTATTGGTTTGTTCATGTTTAGGTCTGATTACTTCTGCTTTCTGTCACCCACTCACTTCCAGTAATCCTGTTTAGAATTACAGTGAATCTGGAGCATAACACTGGATATATTATACAGTAGGAAATCATCCCAGATGTGAGGCTGGTTCATCATAATCCACAGTCCACACACTTACACATTCCTTCACACTTTTGAGCAATTAATCCTAGCTAAGGGCGACGGCCTTGAGGAAGCCTATACAGACACAATGAGAATAAGCACAGAAATAATTTTTTTTATTTAATAAATAATTTTGACGTTTCTAGTCTCCTTATTTCTCCTTAATTTATGTTTACTTCATTCATTTTGCCTCCTGTATAGGTTTTTTGGATATTCTAACTGTTAATAAAATTCTAACAAAATACGAGGTGGTATCAAAAAGTTTTGAGACTAGTTTTGTAACACACCAACAGATGGCAGCACAAGGCTGCATGCACAGTCACAGGGAGCACCTGCCTTCAGAAGTGAGCCAGTGTGTGTGTACAACCCTGAGACGAAACAAGCTCTTCCACTGTGAAAGCTGTTATCATCTTCATGCATTAAAAAAAAAAGGCAAGGCAGGTCCGCAGCTTGACTAAATGCATGCTCATCTTTTTTTTTTCTTTTTTTTTTTGACCTCTGTGGTATCATGCATTGAGAATTTGTCCCCAGGGGCCAGACAGTCAATTGTTAATTCTACTGTCAGGTTTTAAGGGGGGACGTACTGTATGGTGAAAGCGCCCGGATCTGTGGTGCACAAATCTGGAAACTTCTTAATACCACCTTGTAGTATAAAATACTGCTATAGAAAAATCTAAAAAGCTCTAGATGGTGGATGGTAACGGTAGCTCTGCTTTACTGTATGTTGTTCCACATCACACTACTTGATTATTATTTCCTATAATTCCACACCCTGACATGTTACTTAAAACGTAACCAGTCATGCTGAAGCCTTGGGCTGGACAAATTTTACAGACACAGAGTCTGCCCACACATTAGCCACATTAGCTAAGCGGCAATATGACATGATGGAATCGTCTTGTATTGATTTACTGCTGCGGTTTATCAAACCAACAGCTCAGTGAGATGATGGATCTGAATGCAAAGTGTGTATATGTGTGTCTAGATAGTGAGCAGAGAGCAAAAGTTTTTAGAGAAACAAAAAAGCTTTCCCTATGCTAATTGCTCATTCTGCTGGGTTTTATCTCTGGACCTAACTTTATGACTCTCCGACCTTCAGGAAACATCTTGGTAGTTGCTCCTCCAGAATCAGTAAAATGACCTTCATGACCTGTATTGTACTTTACCTCATGAATAGTGGAGGATTTATAATATTACTTAAAGCTACTGTATGTCAATGACTCCTGCAGCCTCCTTTGTACCCGTTTACTTATATCTTTGACATAGTACTTTAAACATATCTCCTGTCCATAAACTTGGAATGATCAGATTCTTATTTAAATAGAAGTAAGCAATTACTGTAAATCAGTTAGTGCCAGTTCGAGTCAGTAGTTAAAGTTATGACTTGTCATTGTTAGTCATTCTGAGCTCTCACATCAGTGTCAAACTTGGACATATGGACATACAGTATGGCTTTAGATTACTTACCTTGCCATCCCACCAAGTGACTCCAGCATACCGGGGGAAAAAACCTTCTACCTTGAGGTAGTTTATACTCCTGTAATAGTTTTTTGTTGTATCTGCACAATCAAAGGTCCTGGTTTGACCTAAATGCCCATCAAAGAAAGGTGTAAGGGTTTGTAATTTTGGAACTATCACTGCTGCAACCATAAGATAACAATTTTGAAGGGAACCACAATAATGTGATATTCACACATTGGGATAGAAAAGGGTCTCTCTCTCTCTCTCTCTCTCTCTCACATATTCAGATTCTATTTATATGGGTGTTGTATAACCTCTGTTTATTCACACATTTTCTTATTTCATATTTTATACTTAATACCAAAATAAATCATGAAATTCATATTTAATAAAAAGCTATCTATCTATCTATCTATCTATCTAACTATCTATCTATCTATCTATCTATCTATATTACACTGTTTATATCACACTCTTTTTTAGCCAGATGATGTAGTTTGAGCAGTATTCATCAAAGTAAAATTAAGCCATTATAATCACATACAGTACAATATGCTTCATAAAATGATTACTAGAACATGAAGTGATACAGTGGCCTATAAGCCATGAATTATTTATATTACCAGGGTAGGCTGAGCAGAAATCAATCTTCTGTAGAAAAAAAAGACCCATTTAGCATGGATAATGTCTTATTCGTGTTCTGTAGGAAATAGTGAGCCTTGATGTGCGAACATTCATGTTTTACCTTAATTACAGTTAATATATACTAGTGAATAGTAAATACTAACCATCCAGAAACCTCTGTAGTCCAACTAGGAACTGTGGAGGCAATTGATGAACATTGTATTTATTCCCATATTTTCAACTGTGATATGACCTTCAGTCAACGGTCTATGGGCAATTTGGAAACACAATGCTAACCACTATGCCATCATGCCACTTAAATAGTAAATAATACAATTATAATGACAAAAAGATACATTAACCGTGAAATTTGAATAAACACTAATTGATAAATACTGTACATTACACTGTTCATATTCTTACTTTTGCACCTTGGGAACTGTAATATCTTATGCAGGAAATATGAAAATTGGTATGAAGATAAGGTGAGGAAAGAAGCAATTAACACATGGTTTTCATTTTCTTTTCCTGCTCTTACTGTATTGTATAAAAAAGGCTCTAAAGAGCACTTGTCTAAGTAACAACAACAACAATAGTAATAATAATAATAATAATAATAATAATAATAATTACCCTTTATTTTAATGTGTAACAATTATTCTCTCATTTCAATATTACTTTTAAAGACTTTGCAAGACAGTCTCTAAAAACTCAGAGTCTAGAACCTGGAATAGATTCAATGCTTAAAAACATGCCTGTGCACAAGTAGGAAATAAAAGTGCACATTCCTCACTGCTGCAGTAAAGGGGCGATGCATGAAACAGCAGAGCTGAAGTTTTATTAATGTAACATCATACCTTCTGCAGTAAAACTGACTGAAAACCTTCATTTAAAGCATTCTGTTCTGGCATAGCCGCTTACTTTTCCATATTCACATAACAAATATAATTTTTTTAAAATATGAAACAATAGTGATTCTGTCGCTTTAGCTCCAGTACAATGATTCAGTAAACTATACAGTCTGATTTTTCAAAGGTACATTTAATAATATAAAGAAATTTACCAAAGAAATATGATCAAGGTGGTGCGGTGAAAAGCAGCACATGGTCTTCAATGTCAGCTAATTTATTTCCTGGTATGAATATTCACAAGAAACAGAAAGGGATGATTTCAGTAAGTAAGGGTGGGAACTGAGGCGAGAGGTTTATTAAGTATGCATCATCTCTGGTCTGTATTTGCTGAGTCATTTCACTCAGCACCAAATATTTATGATGTCCATATTTATGGCTGCTCCATGTTCCTGTACATTACTAGTTAGCTATACACTATTTCTCTGTATTTATTAGAGATGGAGGAAACATTTATTTGGTGATTCTGACTGCAAAATCGATTTTTTGAAATAAATCTTTTAAAAATTTATATATGTTTGCATTTGAGATGGTAAAGCATTGCTGTTCCTCTATGATCCTACAAGTGGCTGGCGCACTACAAACTTCACAAATTGGCAGGCAGCACAGCATCCAGGCAAATTATTTTCTAAGTTTGTTTAGACAGTGAACAATTATATCGAATTGGGATATTTATTAAAGCATGATATTTAAAAAGCAGGAATCACAATACAAATCAAATCGGCGCCTAGGTATTGTTATAATATTGTATCGGGTAGTCCCTGATTCACGGTTAATGTATCTTTTTGTCCTCAATATTATTTATTTCAAACATTGAATGATCTTACGGTGGCACGGTGGTGTAGTGGTTAGCACTGTCGCCTTGCACCTCCAGGGTCCGGGTTCGATTCCCGGCCAGGCTCGA
>JAQMYK010000001.1:24515253-24535039 GCA_030014345.1 Clarias buthupogon
TGACAGCATGTCTTAAGTATACATCAGCGCTACAGAGATTCGAGTTCAGTCCCATGCGGATTTGCAGGTGATTTTTTTTTTTATGATGAAAAATTTTATTATAATAAAAATGTTATGATCAAGGCCTAATATGAGCTTCCGCTGTTTCAAAAGCTAGCAGCCGCCACTGGTGTACGGTCATGTCATAATCATGCAATAATCTAACCTTAGTCTTGATTTCAGCCATCAAAAGTATTAAATCACGTTAAATCCAGTTTCACAGCACATCAGATGCAGGTAACTACGAGTAAAATACATAAAATAAAACATTTCATCATGATTCAAATTACACTTGTGATTTATTTAATAAAAAATAATGCTTGCTTAGGCTTTACATTGCATGAGTAATGAATTCTTACACACTTGACCAAGTGTATGTATAAGGCACAGGTTTTTAAATGACAAAAAGTGTCTAGTAACAGCCTTACACCTTCGTACACGAAAACATTTTATACATGTAGTGCAAAGTCACATCATTTCTGTATCGTTATGAAATACCTTTGACCTATTGAATGATGTTTTCTAATATAGCTAATACACTCGACATCCTTTTCATTAGGAGCAACTATACATTCATGTACTGTAGCTATCTAATCAGTTGGTCATGTGACAGCAGCAGCAGCATAATACATAAAATCATGTAGATACAGGTGAAGAGCTTTAGTTTAAAATTTGATCTCTTTGACTTTAACCATGGCGTAGTTGGCTGGTTTAAGTATTTCAGAAACAGCATTTAGTGTTTACACAGAGTGCGGCACAAAAAAAAAACCCACCATATGTGCAAGTCTGCAGGCTAAACTCTTGCTAAAGAGAAAGATCAGATGAGAATACCCTGGAAGTATAAAGTAACTCACTCTTTACAACAATGATGAGCATGTAATGGCATTCAAGCACTTTCATCACTCGCCATGCTAGCTAGTCATGGGTGTCTGAGAGCTCACACTGAAAAGATACGGTTGGCTGGCATCACATGTTTCAGAGGAAACTTGATAGTAATCGAGGAGAGCCCTAATAGTGAATAGGAATTAGCTATGACTAAATTAAAGGAGAAAATGGGAAAAATCATAAGGGGAAAAAAGGATGATTATAGCCTTATTATACTCTTCCTGGCAGCTCGACCCAGTCTGGAAATTTTCTTATGACCTCTAGTGTCAACAAAGTGTTTCCGCCCACACATCTGTTGCTCACTTGGTGGTTTTTGCCTTTTGCAACGTTCTGTATAAACTCTAGAGACTATTGTGTGTGAAACTGCTTAAGAAGTCACCAGTTCCTGAAATACTCAAATAAACCGTGCCACAGAGAGAATCATGCAATTTCCTCATTCTGATGCTACATGTGAACATTTCTGCATCTGCATGAGTTTATGCACTGCACTGACCCGATTAAACAACTGCATGAATGTGTAGCGGTACCTAATGAATTGCACGATGAGTATATATTCAAGTAAATTAACGGTAATATGCAGTGTTTGCACCTTCAGTGGTCTACATTCTATGTCCTACTCCATACCGTACCTCACTTCTGTTCCCACAATGATCCCATTTATTCAGAGCTACACTACGTCTCTCAATCATACATCAAATCTGGAAATCTTCATTTGTGGAATTTGATGCACACAACTCAATTGGTTGTGAATATCCCAAAAGTTGCTAAACATGAAACAGCAGCGATTCATCCACCTTTTCTTCCTCTTGACTCAAACCCATGACACCAGAAGGACAACATCCATTAACCATTACATAATTCACAATTAAATTAGTCTATTAAAACACAGCATATATGCATGTTGCAGTTTGTTCAGTACCAGAGATCAGCCTGAGGTCAGGCTTGGCTTGTGGCTGAAATTGGCTGAGATGTCACAGCGAGTCTTTGCGGGTTATTTTACAGCTTCATATGGGGGACAGGGTCTGCCTCTGTGACTGGCTGAGTTCTGGATGCCAGACGTCTATAATGAAGATGAGCCTGTATCTGTCTGCATCCTGCCACACTTCGTGCTCGAACGAATCATCAAATATCAACACCTTTCCCTCTTCCCACTCTCTGCAAGATACATGGCACAGGTTTGTCAGTCAATGTTGGAGAAAGAACAGAATACAGAGGTGGCCAAATGTATTAAGACAACAAATGACATGTACTGTATTATTGTTCTAGTAGTCTTGTGAGGTCACTAATCAGTTATTAATTCTGGCTGTCAGTTACAATTAGCTGGTTTAGTTAATGGACAGAACAAATATGTGGCAGGACTGAGTTTGAGACCGGGCTGTCCACCGCACAAAAATGGCTAAAACTAGGGAAGCTTTTGTACCAAATCTTCAGGAAACAAATCAAACAGACGGTGGTATCAGCATGTCTTTTCAACTTTATGCCCAGCCGGATCCAGCAGGTTTTCGGGAATAAAAGGACTTCATACTAAATATTCACTGCTGTATAGTAATTTTATTGCAGAAAATAGCAAGTTATTATTAACTCGATTTTAAAAATAGAATGAATTTCACTTCTTCTGAATACTTTTGGTCACCACTGTACATTGGTCATTTATTCTTATGCTACTCCAGCAGTCCACACTGGAACTTTATATTCTGTTTCTTCTGGTTAGTTTAATGTTAACTGACCGTGTCTGGTTGGTGCAGCGGATTCGGCAGCCTTTAGGGGGAATGACAAGACCAAGGTGCATGCGCAGGCGGCAGTTAGTGGGTCCAGTGTGAGGCCATACATGTGTACCAGGCTGCATCACTGAAAACTTGATCTGAAATGGAAAGAAAGATAGGAGCAGGTGGGGGAATAATGAGCATCAAATTATTTCATTTATTTATTTATGGATTTGTGGCTGTAAAATGTACATACACACAAATACCTTTAGATTTTATACCTTGAAGGGCAGCTATTATACAAAATTCACTTTTTTGGTCATTTCTATGCACCCAGTGTGTATAATATATATACATAAAACCTGTAACAAAAAACATTGCTTGCTTTTTTTTTCCATTACACATGGCTTAAACAGGCCAATCAGACTTTCCCTACACAGGCTTATTAAACAGCTCTGCTCTGGGGCAGCTCTGATACCTATTTTACCTTGATTTAAAAAAAAAAATAAATTCTACATTTTACATTCGGAATAAAATATGACATGACATACTGTTAGAAAAATAATCAACAGCAAAATGGTCTGATATGAAATGGAGTGACTGTTACCACACTGTACTCATGAACAGCACATCCTCTAATGTTTTATTCTTTATTGAATTCTTTAACTCTACCTGGCCCCTCTTGCAGCTGGTGGCCTCTTTGAAACGTTCCATTAAAGCACAGGTTTTGGGAACACTCTGACACGACGATCCAACTTTCCTACCTGAAAGATAAGCAGTGTTTATACGTATCTCTTCACTTGTGTCATGATAATGGCAGTGTATGACATTGAATATGTCTGTTCATTAATTAATATTGATGTGATCAATGCTTATGATGTCAGACTGTGCATGTGTATTACCCTGCTGCCAGAGTGTAAACTGGCCCCAGTCTCCGGTCTCTCTAAGATTTTCATCTTCTGGTAAGAAGAGCCCGCTGTTGGCGTCCAACACGGCTAATGCTTCCTCTTTAATGGTCATCCAGTTCCGCTCCAGTGTCTAAATACCCACATACGCACAATTAAGAAAAATAAATGACGTGTCTTTCAATTAAAAAAATTTATTCATTATACATGTTAAACTGAATAGTGACAAGAACAGTAAGATAAAAGCAAATAACATGTATTAGGTGTCGGAGATGAAACTGGAATGTTTTTTTGTTTTTTTTGTTCGTTTTGACATTGCAGTTTGGAATATTAAAAAATTTATAAAAAGCCATTGTAAGCCAAGTGTCTCGTTATAAATAAAAAAGTAAGTGAAATTAGGATCCAGACTATAACCAATAAAGCAAATTTACTTATACAATTTACTTACAATAAAACAATGTAGGGTGCCAACTTTGCACAAACGTACAAAGTTTACAAATTTTTTTCTGGATGAGAAAAAGTAGATCATACTAACTGATGCTGAAGCCGGCAATAAATATATTTTTTTGTATTTTTTGGTATTTTGTTAAGAGAATCTTCATTGTGTAACAGGACATGGAGACCATTTAAAAAATTTTATTAGGATCATCAGGTAAAGTGTGATGAGCATTAATGTTAAAAGACTAATAGAACAGGGTGAGACATGTTTATGCATTTCCTATACAGTGGAACCTTGGATTATGAGCATAATTCGTTCCGGAAGTGGGGTCGTATTCCAAAATACTTGTAAATCAAAGCAAATTTTCCCATAAGAAATAATGGAAACAGCCAAGTTCCACAGCCCAAAAAAATAAATACATAAAAATAATTAATATAACATATATAGTAAAAAAGAAAACAAATTAACCTGCAGTTTACCTTTTAAAAAAAAAGCTAAAAATAAATCCAGACAGATAAGTATTTTCGTTTATGCGCGCAGGCGCTGTGTGTGTGTACAGTATGTGTGTGTGAATCTAGAGTAAGAGGACAGGAGGAATCAGCCCCTCCCGTCTCCCCCTTCTCATCTTACACAGTAAACCTTTCTCCTCTCTTATTTAAATTTCACACAAACATTAACGGAAAGACTGTTTTGTCGGAAAAATTAGCAAGGAACATTGTGTGAGTGTGTGCGTGTGAAGGGGCACGGTGTCAAATTACGCGCGCACACAACGACAGAGAGGGAGAAAATGGATCTTTAACCTCTCTAATGAGACTTGCTTTACACGCGCACACAAACGTTATAATAAACAGTACACGCGCGCTGTACACACATGCGTACAGACAAAATAAAATATGTTTTACACACACACACACACACGTGATCACAGTGTTATAGTAAACAGTACACGTGTGCACAGATGTTGATTATACCAGTAAAAGACGAGCACTAAGACCCAGCAGGGGAGACGATTCCCCACAATTCCACAGCGCAAGAGAGAGAAAAACCGTTGGCTCAGTTGTGATCACGTGATGCTCTGCGTCAAAACAAGAAGCACATGCGTGATACATGATACTCGGTGCTCGTAAACCAAGACTTGTTCGTTTTCCAAGTCAAAATTGATTAAAAATCTTTGCTCGTCTTGTGAAACACTCGCAAACCGCATTACTCGCAATCCGAGGTTACTCCAATCTCTTGCTCATGTAAATAATAAGTTATTATTATTATTATATTTCTCATCATCATCGTGCTAAAGCACCCCTACAAAGTGTCTAAAATCACCTATGAAAACAGACCTTATGTTCAAGACACTTCTAACCGTCATGAAGTGTGAATGAGTCACACAGCTGATGTTTATTCTATGAAGGTAAAAGTACTGATACGGTCTAATTACCCGAACAAGGTCAGTGTATCCAGTTTCTTTGGCTGTCCACCACGGTTGAGCTCGCAGTCCTGGCACGTTGTACAGCGACCGCTGCCAGACAGAGGCGAAATGACCATGTCTGTAACCAGCCTCGTACCATTCATGAGCCTCCTGCAGAAATATGCACGGAAAATCGATAACCATCATTTGATGGGTATAAAGTAAATGTCTTTAAATGTCTATTTCTTGTGGCTTACAGTCGTGTCTCCCACTCTTTGCAGTGCATCCCCAAGATGAAAATAAAATCTTCCATCATCGGTTCCTGGTGCCCCAGATTCCAAACCCTCCTGCACACGGACAGACAAATTCAAAACACAAATCACAGTGCATACACAGTTTGATTTTATATGACTGTAAGCCTTACCTTTAGATAAGGTATGCTTTCTGCAATCTGATTTTCAGCTTTAAGGATGAATCCATAATGCACCTTGGCAAATCCATCACTGGGAGCCATAGCCAAAACCTGGACGAGAAACAACAAAGCAGGAATAATCATTTTTCATTATTTTGGTGAGCAACAAGTCCATGCTTTAAAGTCAAAGTCAGGTCAACTGTCAACTTATTATCATACAGCTGGTACATTACATTACACAGTGAAATGAAGCAACGTTCCTACAGGACCTAGGTTCTACACAAGACAACACAAAACTACATGAGACTATACACAGCTAAAATTAACTACAACACTATATAAAGTGCATACATAGAAGCGCTTAAACACTGCTGAGCAATAAACAAAGTGTTCAAAACCATTACCTCCTCATAGACACGCTTTGCTCCCTTGTTATCACCAATCAGAAGATGAGCTACCCCTAGATCATTCTTCAACGTGATGTCCTCTGGGAAAATCTGCACAAGCCTTTCCAGGGTCACTAAAGAGCCCCTTGTACGTCCTGTGAAGAAATAATCATTTAGAATGGAACTGGAGTTGTGTACATCAGTGAGCACATGTAGAGTACCCAGTCCTTACCCAGGAACTGCTGTCTGTCAGCACGTCTCTTCAGCGAGGCTTTGATGAGATCCCCCGGAGCGTCTGGGAGCTCTGCTGCCTCCCTGTACGTGTTTACAGCCTTCAGGAGCATGTCGTTGCTCCGCTGTTTCTCAGCCATATCGTCCTCAGCCTGGAAAACAACAAAAGGTCAGAATCTTCGAACATCTGTTCCATCATTTGCTCGCTGCAGTTCTGGAGTTAAACTACGTTCTGTTACCTGAGCTTTGCCATAGCGACTCCTGGGACTCTGAGGATATTTCTGAACAAGAGACTCGAAGGCATGCAGAGCTTCCTCAACTTTACCCTAAACATTCAAACCAAAAATCAGCAATAAAGTCCCAATTTATTTGAAGATATTTGGCTTTATAAGTCCACGTCAAGAAGCATGCACTAGTGCCTACCTTTTTACGCAGTTTTTCGGCTGCGTTGATTTCGGATTTTAGCGTTTTGTCAAATTTATTAAGGAGGCTTGGCTTTTTCTTCTTAACTGTAAAAAGTCCACAAACAAACAGACAGACTTCACTTAAGCTGAACAGTGAAATTCCTCCCCGCAAACCCATTTTATATCCTTAGCAGATAGCTGGAGTAGCTTAAACCCCCCTCACCCTCTGTTTCTGGTGTACTCCCTGGTGTAGCTTCATGTGTAGACGCTGGTGTACTTTGAGGTTTCGATGTTTCAGTCACTGTCTCTTGTATTAAGTCACTTGTCCTTTCAGGTTCCGCTGAAGGTTCAGGCTCGAGCGTCATCTCTGGAGCTTTATTTTCTGGTTTATCTTCTGGTGTAGATTCTGTAGCAATTTATTACAGCGCCATTTTAATTCAACTCCAAACACACCAATAAATAAATAAATGTATAGAAATAAAAATTTTACATTTTTTTTTAATAGAAATGTATTTCGTTTGAATCAAAATGGTATACATTTTTAATGAAAAAAATGTTACATTTTAATACAAGCTTAAATAAACTTGCCTTTATTGTCATCAGGTAGGATATCCGCAGCTAACATATTGGAGGATACAAAAACAAGAATAAATACATCTAGTAACAAATACCATAATATTCAAAATGATATATATATATTTTTAAATGCAACTTACATTCATTTTCTAGCTGTTTATAGTATGATTCTTCATCTTGGTATCTTTCTGATGGAGATAGCTCTTCATTTAAAAAAAAGAAAAGACCCACAAATCAAACTCTGCACATCATTCCCATGACTATAGCAATAAAATAGGACCTCAGGTTGACCACCAGATTATCAAAAATATCTGCAATTACCTAATGTTTCCTCTGGTGAGGGCTCTACCACCAATTCTAAAACGCACAACAATTGATTATTTTATGAGCTTCATGTAACAACAATAATAAAGATAAAAATGTCTATTAATGTCTCGCATGAAAACCACAGGAATCTTACTTCCAGTGCTGTCGATGCTTTCTTGTGAATCTGAAAAAAATATGCAGGAAGATGAACTTCACCCTTAAAAAGCTATTATCAATAAGTGAAACTAACGATTACAGGGTAAATACAGGATGGACTTGTGATTTACTACAAATTTCCTTTATAGGCAAATAGGCGATTTTGAATTAACATTTTATCACTCATTTTTAATTGATGTGTAAATTTAAAGCATTATCTTTTAATGAAAGTGAAATTGAAAACAACAGACATCACTTACCAAAAGCTTGAAAAGAGGATGGTACGGCTACCTTGTCTGAAAACAAATCAAGAAAAGTTATAAAATGTGTAAAATTTAACCATACAATGGGAGTTCAAGTCAAACCAGGACTTGTGATGAAAATTCTCATAAAATAAACGCATTTACAAAAGACTTCAAGCACAGACCGGTGATGAGTCCCTTAGCTGCAGCTTTTTTTTTTCTTTATTTTTACTAAAAAAAACTTTCTAGCTTGACGGTATCCAAGCACTAGTGAAATGCTGGGAAAAGTGCATTAGTGTAGCAGGAGATTATATTTAGAAAAAAATATATAGTTTTCACTCTTATAACTGTTATTCTGCACGAGTCCAGGTTTGACTTGAACACCCCTCATATATCCTTTATATTTTAAACTTGTGTAATTTCTTTCTTTTTTTTTTAATAAGTAGTTAAATAAGTATTTATACAACAGTTGATTCTGGTCCACTAATGACCAGAATGAGGCAGAACAGTGCTTACGTTTACTATAATCACATACTGTACAGTAGAGACATTTCACTGTTTACACCTTGTACAATTCTGCTTCCTTGTTCAAAACAATTACTACAGTAGTGTTCTCATCAGCATTCAACTTTTAATGTAAATTGAAATTAAAGCTCGTCAGATGGATATAAAAGGAATCGCCATTTCACTGGAAGCACATTCAGCAGGAACTTATCAATCAAATCACAGAGGCTGGCAAGCTTTTACCTGCTTTATTACTCCCTTTACAATGAGTCATTTACAGGTACCAATAAATAAATGTGAAAAAAACAGCATCAATAAATATTCTACTAAATTACTGTGTGAACTAAGGTGAAATATCTTTTTACAGCAAAGCACAGAAGTGAAAGTTGATATTTGTAAATTAGAAAATAAACAGTATTAACATGCCTTCATTAAAGGACGAAACAGGCACAGGCTTTCCATCCTCCTCAACATCACTTTCTTTGTAGCTCTCAACTGGGGGCTTTTCTTCAGCCACAAGATCATCTGATGGATCTAGAAGCAAAGAAACAAAAGGCATAACTGATGCTGCCAAAATATAGACATCTTTTAAATGTTATGGTGTGTGTTCTTGGAAACATTTAAAAGTATATAAAATAAAGTAAAAAACGCTTCAACCAGTCCTATAGTTCCACAGGAATGCAGTCATATCACTCATGCTTCATCATAGCTTGATGTTAAAGCTCCTCTCATAAGTCACTTCTGTCAAATTTCTCATTTGATGTGACAGTTTAAGACATCCTTCTAATAATCAAAAGTGGAAGCACGCTCAATAAGGATTTCCCTTCACTTATAAACCCTCCAGCTACCAGTACCTTCTGGATAGGATACCCAAGACGTTTTACAATATGATGCATAAAATGATGCAATTCTTTTCCTTTTTCAATTAATAAGCATGGTAGTGGTAGCATCATAAGTTTGGGCTGTTTTGCTGCCAGTGAAACTCGTGCATTGCACAAATTAGATGAAATAATGAAGGAGGGGTTTCCTCAGAATTCTTCAGCATAACCTAAAATCATCAAGACAGATCAAACTTTCAAAGCAAAAGCAAGTGTTCCAATGACGCTAAACACACATTAAAGCTGGTTGTGGAATAGATAAAGCAGGCTAACAAACTTTTGGAGCCTCAATTGAATATTTGTTCTTAAAAGTCAGGTCCGCCTGTCAAATTCTGCCATGTGGAGTGGGCAAATGTAAAACCAGAATTTTGCTAGAAGCCTGTTGGACACCGAAAGTGTCTGATGAATATTAAACTTAATTTCAGGGAATGCATATAAGGTACAACTTATACACCAAATTATTGAGGATTTCCTCTATTAAATATTGTAAGTTGTACGAGGATAAGTCAAAAACTATCTGCACTCCGGCTATATTTTGTTGGTCTTATCAGTGCTTTGCTTCAGGACTACAGTCTCCCCAGTCACTGCTGTGCGGGTGTGAACGTGTTACGTCAGATCATGTGTAACAGCGGTGTGAGAAAAAAATGGATGCCCCACTTGTGATTTGCATGAAAAAGAGCAGCGTGCAGTCATTTATCTTCTTTTTTGGTGGTCTGAGAATCTAGCTGGTGGCTAAACAACCAATGGAAGAGCACAAAAAGAAGTGTTTGTATAGTTGGAAACAAATTCTGGACCGATACTTTAAGAAAGGGGACGAGACATGGATTCATCACTACGAGCCTGAGGGTAAAAAATTAATGTTCAAAAGACAACCATTAGCTGGAAAATTGATGCTTACAGTTTTCTGGGCTTCTCAGGGACCAGTATTAGAACATTATTAGGAAAAAGGTTAAACAATCAACAGTACTCGTTACAGTGAGATGCTTACTGAAAAGCTGAAGTCTAAACGTCAGCTTAAACGCAGAGGACTCTGCAAAAACATTGTTTTGAGGAGTGATCTTGCGAGTCCTGATCTTGCTCCATTGGACGAAGCTCTAAAAGAATGAAGTGAAGACAGCGGTGCATTCGTGGCTCGCAGCGCAGCCTAAAACATTTCTTAGGGAATTTATTAGGGAATATGAAAGCTTGTTGGCAGATGGACAAAGTGTATTGAAAAGCAAGGAGGTTATGTCTAAAAATGATGTATGTAAAAAAAAAAATTATGTATAAAATTATGTATAATTTTTGACTCAACCTCGTACAATCATTCTACCCTAGAAAAAATACCAGATTTAAAAAAAACGCCCAATATTGCCATGATATTTTTAAACTCATCATAACTGCAATCGATATCTTGAGATGGATTCAGAGGACAATGCAGAGTACATGATTCTGACTGACCAATGCACTACATACATGACGAACATCATCTAAACTAATACAGATTATGGATGAGGGAATATGATTAGGACCTGTGGTTCATCATCCCCAAATGTACATCTTGGGTTAAACTGCTTAATCAAACCCTTAAACATGTTTATAAAGTTTGTCCACAATAACACTAGGAACATGAGGACGAGAGATCCTACAAGCTTTCAATGGCTTTTCCCCATCAGTCTGTCTACATGTGTGGAAGTAAACGTCAGCTAGACTTGTTTGTGACCTTGACTGTGCTGAACAGCATCCTTATGCTTGTATTTGTTGCCAAAGTGTTTGAAACACATTGAAATATCAGTCAAATTATATTCCACGTTATAAAAGATAACTCTGGTGCCAGTTGTAGAAGTAGGAATTGGGATGCTTTATTCTAGTTGTAGACTTTTCCTTTCTTTTACAATTTTCTTCTTTAACCCAGAGTAATTTAGGAAAATAGCAATTAAACCTTATCTACTACTCATACACCATACATACCTTCTAATCCCATGTTCTTTCCTGATTTTAATTTATGTCTACATTGTAAAACAATGATAAAGGCATCTGAAATATGCAATAATCTCCTTTAAACAGTTGATATTGAGATGTTTCTGCTACTTATGTTCTGTAAGCCCACATAACGGCTATAATCTGAGGTGATGTTTGTTAATTAGTGATTTCTGAGGTTGGTAACCCTAAGTGAACAACTTCTCTGCAGCAAAGATAAGTTTTGGTCCTGGGATGGTCTTCATGAGAGCCAGTTTCATCATGGTGCTTGATGGGTTTTAGAAATACACTTGACAATACTGTTCTTGCAATAACTTTTCCAGAGCAGCTGACCTTCGTGCCTGGCTATTGTTGTTGTAACTTAATTACATAATTCTATCCAAGTTATTGCACAGGTTTCAAACCTCAAGTATTTTTCTATATTCGAGAACAACACATTGAATTAGAAGGTGCATCTAAACTTTGACTGGTACTTTATACATGTATCATACCACAAACCATTAATAACTACATTTAAATGACTGATTAGCAAACTTCCTAGTTATTTGAGTTTCCTTTTCGTAACATTCTTCTATAAATATACAAGTTAGAGCATAATGAAGTTGCTAAAATAACATTTTAATAATGAACAATTTTCATATTTCATAAGGACAAAAAAAAAAAACAATCAGAAATAACTTCTATAATGAAAATAAACACTACAGTTATTCACCTAAACATTATTTCAATTTCAATTGTCAGTTCAATATTATACATTCCATCCTCCTGAAATGAACCGAAATATTATATAATATACATCACACAAAACATCAGCTGTTAAAATGGGAAAAACACTCGAAAGCATGAGTATGACAACATAGTATTAACATCAGTTACATAAACTCAAAGTTAAATAATTGATTCTGTCAGAGATAATATATATCTATATAATATATAATAATCAACAAGAAAAGTTCTTTAATCACTATCAATGACACTCTCTCTTATTGTAAAATTTAAAACAAGAAAAAAACTTTTAAAAGCTAATATCAACACTCAACACTCAAACATTAAATGATACGTTTTATATGACACAAATGTAATATGTTATTCATATACCATTTATTCGGGTATTACCACAAATATGCACCAAAAACTCCATTAAACTCCACAGTACTCCAAAGCTTCTGTACTCTGGACCAACCAAAGCAGAGTATGAGAACGTCAACCTCCAAGACCTGAACAGATTCAGACCTGGACAGAGTCATGTACACTGCAATAGGTGGAAATGAGCAGCGTACTCGGTCTAAAATAAACGTAGGAACATTGAAGCGTTCTAGACCGGGGTGACCTCGTCGTCATGGGATATTGCTCCTGTCCCGTTTGTGTAAACTGGGTTAAATCAAACCTTACATGGATATACATTTATTTAACTGCTTTTCCAGACTGAAGATTTCAGAAGCCCTTTAGTGGGCACTCTTTCCTCCTTCTTGTGATCTTTCATGTCTCCAGACACTTCTTTCTTCTGTTTAGACTTCTCATTTTCTCTCTTCGGATTTTCTTTGCCCTTGCCATGAACACCTTTCTCGACATTTTGTTCCGATGCTCTTTTTTCTTTTCCCACTTTTTCCACTATTTCTTTCGGAGTCTTCAGTTGTTTTGGTGTTTGTTTTGCTGTCTTTTTTTGAGCTAAAACTTGTTCAGATTTTTCTTTTGCTAGCCTTTCTTTTACTGCTTGTCCTTTACCCAACCTTTCCTTATCTGCTTTCTCTCCTGCTAGTTTTTCTTTTTCTGCCTTCTCTTTAGCCAGTCTTTCTTTCTCTGCTCTCTCCTTTCCGGCTTTCTCCTTCGCTAGCCTTTCCTTTTCGGCTTTCTCTTTCTCTAGTCTTTCTTTTTCAGCTTTCTCTTTCTCTAACCTTTCTTTTTCCTCTCTCTCTTTCGCTAGCCTGTCCTTTTCCGCTTTCTCCTTTGCTAGCCTTTCCTTTTCTGCTCTCTCTCTTTCAGCTTTCTCCAACCTTTCCTTTTCCGCCCTCTCCTTTGCTAGCCTTTCCTTTTCCGCCCTCTCCTTTGCCGCTTTCTCTTTCGCTAGCCTTTCCTTTTCCTCTCTCTCTTTCGCTAGCCTTTCCTTTTCTGCCCTCTCCTTTGCTAGCCTTTCCTTTTCCGCCCTCTCCTTTGCTAGCCTTTCCTTTTCCGCCCTCTCCTTTGCTAGCCTTTCCTTTTCCGCACTCTCTTTTTCGGCTTTCTCTTTCGCTAGCCTTTCCTTTTCCGCTTTCTCTTTCGCTAGCCTTTCCTTTTCCGCCCTCTCCTTTGCTAGCCTTTCCTTTTCCACACTCTCTTTTTCGGCTTTCTCTTTCGCTAGCCTTTCCTTTTCCGCTTTCTCTTTCTCTAGTCTTTCTTTTTCCTCTCTCTCTTTCGCTAGCCTTTCCTTTTCTGCTTTCTGTTTCTCTAGCCTTTCCTTTTCCGCTCTCTCTTTCGCTAGCCTTTCCTTTTCCGCTTTCTCAAGCCTTTCCTTCTCCGCTCTCTCTTTTTCTGCCCTCTCTTTAGCCAGGCTTTCTTTTTCTAGCCTTTCCTTTTCTGCTCTCTCTTTTTCTAGCCTTTCCTTTTCTGCTCTCTCTTTTTCCACCTTCTCTTTTGCTATCCTTTCCTTTTCCGTTCTCTCTTTCTCAAGCCTTTCCTTCTCTGCTCTCTCGTTTTCTGCTTTCTCTTTAGCCAGCCTTTCCTTTTCTGCTCTTTCTTTCTCTGCCTTTTCTTTAGCTAGCTTTTCTGCTCTCTCTTTTTCTAGCCTTTCCTTTTCTGCTCTCTCTTTTTCTAGCCTTTCCTTTTCTGCTCTCTCTTTTTCTAGCCTTTCCTTTTCTGCTCTCTCCTTTTCTGCCTTCTCTTTTGCTATCCTTTCCTTTTCCGTTCTCTCTTTCTCAAGCCTTTCCTTCTCTGCTCTCTCTTTTTCTGCTTTCTCTTTAGCCAGCCTTTCCTTTTCTGCTCTCTCTTTCTCAGCCTTTTCCTTCTCTGCCTTTTCTTTAGCTAGCTTTTCTGCTTTCTCCTTCTCCGCTTGCTCTCTTGCTAGCCTGTGTTTTTCTACTTGTTCTTTCATTAGCCTTTCCTTTTCAGCTTGTTCTTTAATTAGTTTTTCCTTTTCAGTCTTCTCCTTAGTGAGCTTTTCTCGCTCAGCTCTCTCCTGCTCTGCCTTCTCTTTGGCTAATCTCTCTTCAAGCTGTTTTCTTGCTTTCTCTTCAAGTACTTTAGCCTGAGCTTCCTCTTTGGCTTTTTTGGCAGCAAGGGTGGCCTTTTTCTCTTCTTCCTCTTGGGCCAGTATGTTTCGGACCTCATCCAGTGCTAGCTTAGCAATCTTTTTTGCCTCAATCTTTTCATGGATCATCCGAAGCTGCTCCTTTAGAGCTGCCTTCAGTTTGTGCCCAATTTGTCTGGTAGAAGGTTCTAGATGAGATTGACCAAAAAGTTTGAGTTTTGGGGGAAGATCTGGCTTATTCCATGCAAAAAGATGATTGGCTTGTGCAATACAACACTAACATTTCCCTATATGACAAAACCTGTCCACAATATTTAAGGACAATTTGCAATTTATTATTTTATTTTTTTACATTTACAAGAACTACATGAATGCAAAAATTTGAACCAGTTAAAAACTTGGACACAACGTCTAATTACATGGTTTCTGCTGATTTGTCTTTCGTTCTACATTATAAATCAATTGCGAGCATCCAAAATATACAATAATTTTCTTTGAACAGTGGATATTGCGACATGGTCTGCTCTTATGATCTGTAAAGCTTTGGTAACAACTCTATTACGAGGTGACATTTGTTAATTGGTGATTTTTGAGGCTGGTAACTCTAAATGAACAGCAGGGGTAAGTTTTGGTCTTGTTTTCCTGGGATGTTCTTCATGAGTGCCAGTTTCATCATGGCGCTTGAAGGGTTTTGCAAATGCACTTGACAATACTGTTCTTGAAAGAACTATTCCAGAGTAGCTGTTGAAGCTGTTAATATCTCTAATGCAATGTTATTTCATATGTAAAAATCCAGGATTGTTCTAGAATGTAGAAAATAAATAAAAAATTGGGTCCAAACTTTTGACTGGTACTGTATATACAAGTTTTATCCTATAATTGATAAAATGGCATACCAGGCATGTGTTACAACTTTGTTTTTAACTAATTTGCTGTCACCGTATATTTGTAACAAGACAGTGCCAGTGTAAGGGGATCTGATAGACATCTGATGATAAACTCATTTCTTGGCACATACCTGCATAAAAATATCAAACCTCAAAGAGAGTCCAATACCATCACATTGGTACTTTGGCCTCGTGTCCAGAGCCTCTTAGCCATATGGGCACAGCTGCTACGTCTAGTTGTGTGTTGGCATGGCCATTTGAGCATAATTACGGTGTCTTTTCTCATGTTGTGCCATTCTATTAAAACTAAAAACTACCATAACAATAAGTTAAATATACAAGATGTCCATCAACGTATAAAGCCATATAGTAACAAATGTAACTGGATAATCACCAGTAGTGGTGATAATACCTTCTTGTGCACTGGTGGCCAATGATTGGTATATAAATATACTATGTCTTTTTTTTCTTTAATTGTTCCTGAATTGTAGTAGCTCAATTTTTACCATGCAATGAAAGAGCCAAGGACAAAGATTTCTGGGGCTCCGGGGTATCTAGATTTGATTAAATCATTAACCAGAGATTTTTAAAAGGTAAACTGCAGACAGGGAGGAATGAAGATTGCACAAGCCTATCTCGTGAACATTCACAGTAAGTGAGCAGGTCAAGCTTGTGTAAGCACTAGTCATGGAGTCGAGACGGCTGGTCACATTCACAGACCTCAGTTATAATTAATAGCATTAATGCCCACCAAAACACCAACACATTCCATGTTAGACCACACGTTAACTGTGTTTACCTTGACCTGAATATTTCACTAATGATCAAAATAAAAACGCATGACGCAAAGATGTTGATCAGAACAGCCTGACCCGATCTAGCCTGACTGCAAAGAGAGGGGTGGTGTAAACCTTTATCTGTTCAGTAGGTAAATATTAGAGATGTAAACTCTTGTTCAGCCGTATCTCTTCTTAGAATACATATATTCTTTCTGTGCACGTAATGTGACAAATTTCTGAAAAGAAAATCTTGCTTTCATTTCTCAGTGGAGAACAACTGTCTCCCACCTGTCTTTACTTCAGACTTTCATCTTCTGGGTTTCTGGCTGAGGAAGGTGCACTGATTGACTTAACTGTCCATACAGTACCAGTCAGAGGTTTGGACACACCTTCTAATTCAATGTGTTTGGTTTAGTGGTTTATTTTCTACATTCTAGAACAATACTGGAGATTTCAAATCTATGCAATAACACGTGATTAGGTATAGTAATAAAGTTTCTTTGTCAGTAACAGTCAGTTGTTATTTTAAGACATGAAGGTCAGCTGTTCTGGATCAAAACTTCAACTCAGATCAAATCAGATCAAATCTGCTACAGATGAGAAGTTCAGTCCAGATTACAAGCTTCAAAATTCACCAATTAAAGAGCATAAGTAGCAGAAACATCTTACCATCAACTATATTTTTTATGCCTTTAGCATTGTTTTACAATGTAGAAAGAAATAAAAATCAGGAAAGACCATGGAATTAAAAGGTGTGTTCAAACTTTGAACTGGTACTGTACAAGTAAATATGTCTCACCAGTAACAGATGAGACTGAATTTTTGTAACCAATCATATAACAGAAGGTGGGATTTATTGGAAAAGATGGGAAGCCTAACTTAACCTCCAAGTTGAAAAAAAAAAAAAAAAATACTACTTCCACTACAGCCGTTATATTTCTGCTGGATTAAACGCTTCACCACAAGCATGGCAAAAACATTTAAATGTGTCGCTATTTTTTTTGCTGCTATGCCAACTTAAAAAATATATTAAATGCTAGCCTTTTTCTGAAAATCTGAATTTGTTTAAATCCAGCAGCAGTTTTGAAGGAAGATGCATCTCCAGGAACACACTAATCATCATTGTGACCTAGGGCTGGACAATAATTTGATATCAATATATATCGCGATAGAATTTTTTTCAATAACGGTGATACGATTTTTAAAGACATTTCCGATATACATTTGAATATATGAGGCAACGGTTTTTCTCTCTCTTGCGCTGCGGAATTGTGGGTAATCGCCTCCCCTGCTGGGTCTTAGTGCTCGTCTATTACTGGTATAAATCAACATCCGTGCCCGCGTGTCCTGTTTACTATAACACTGTGACCACGTGTGTGTGTGTGAAACATATTTAATTTTGTGTTTGTTAGCGTGTTTGTACAGCGCGAGTATAAAGCAAAAGCAAGGCTCATAGAGGGTAAAGATCCATTTTTCCTCTCCTCTTGTGTTTCGCGACAGAGCGGAGTTTGTGTGTAAGGCAAAGAGTGTGTGTGTCTATGTGTGTGCGTGTGTGTGCATGCGCGCACGCGCTTCGCACACACAGACACACACTCACCTTTACCCGAAAGGAGTTGGGGGTGGGAGGGGGGCTGTAAAGGCGCGCACACACACTCGCACACTCCTGAGAGTTTTATTTATTTGATAGTTTATTTCACATTTCTTGCTTGTAAAGGCTAAATACAAATAAAAAGTGAACCTTATTTTTTTTTTTTAACTCTCTTTATTATTTTTTTTATTATATAATTTTAATAGGAGGAGGCTGGAGGTATTATAGACTTTGCAAATTCAGTTTGCAGACATCCATTGTGTGTGTCCTCGGCAGTTTTATCCTGAGGCTTTTTAATATTGTCCATATCGATATTGGAATTATATCGTATCGACCAAAATTAAGAAATATATCGTGATATAAATTTTTGCCATATCGTCCAGCCCTATTGTGTCCTACAGTTCAATACACACTACACATCAGAACAATCCAACAAACTCCACAAGCAGATCAGCACAACCCATGCCAAGTACCTTTAATTTTCTTAAGTATCTCCTCTTTAGTCATCTCAGCTGTAGTGAGAGTGGGATAATAACATCATTAACATTAGCATGATTCATATAAAACATTTTAGCTCCATTTCACATGAATCCATCCATCCATCCATCCAGGGACCTCAGTAGTCCAACTAGGCCAATGGTGACTGGAGGCCAATGGTGACCACTGTATTTATTCCCATTTATACGACCGTGTTAGGACCTCCTGTCAACATACACACTACGGGCAATTCAGTGCAACTACTGTGCAAGGCGACAGTGCTAACTACTAAGGCACCGCGTCACCATCTTACATAAATGTTTTGCAGTTGATTGGCAGAGAAAAACCTCTTGCCAAAGGAATACTGGAACAATGATAAAACTAATAAGCTACTGCAATTATATGCTGAAATGCAACTTACTTGGAACATACAGTAAATATGGACAATAGATTAAGCAAAATAAAAACAACAGAAAGTGTGTAATAGGCCAGGGAAACTGGTTCAATGCCATGCAGCACTGATCCTACAAGGTGCTGAAATGGTAACAAAATATCATATCATTAACATGCACATTTGGGGATATTTGCAGTTTCCTTAATGTTCATAGAATTAAAAATCTGTGCAGTCATGACTGACATAACTGACATGACAACAAGTAACAAATATTGTTCAGCTGTAACTCAACAAGCAATTTCAACAACAGATAGCGTCCTACATGCCAACCTGAAAACCCACACACAGACTTTTAAAAGCTTTAAGCAGTATGCCTAAAGAACAAGACCACCACAAAAAGCCACAACAATGATAAGAAGCTGCTTTCCTTAAATACCTTTGATTGCCTTCTTTTTTTTAATGCTCGCAGAAGTATGCACTAATCCAGAAAAGAAAAGGTGATTAGATATGTGAACATCTGGATACACGCAAGGAATTAAATCTGTCAACAAACAACAATCTTTCTGTTCAGACATGAAGCCATGAGATACAACCAGTTTTATGTAACACCTCATGCGCGCACACAATCTTGGCACTATAGAGACTGCTCAAAGACGTTCACAAGCACAACCAAGTCAACACTGCATGCAGAAAACTAATTATTGTGCAACAATACTGTTGTAGTTATCAGTAGGGATGCACAGATACCGGTATTTCTACCACATTTTCTAAAGTACTCGTACTCGTTCAAAGTCCCCCGATACCGGGGACCGATACCCGGTCTGAGAAATGTCTATGTTTGAGCGGCGTGTAAGGGGTTAATCACAGGCGCCGAATGCCCGCCCCCAGGCCCCGCCCCAGCTCAGAGCGAGGAAAGGCGAGGAAAGACATGTCAGCCATGTGGAACTATTTCAAAGTGCATGAAGATGATAAAACAAAGGCGGACTGCAAATTGTGCTCAGCGAAATTGTC
>JAQMYK010000001.1:24561290-24574771 GCA_030014345.1 Clarias buthupogon
ACTGTAGAGCTTCAACATGCAACAAGAAGAAATGGGAGTGAGACAAAACATTTTTTGAGCATGCAATTTAATGAAAATAATGATTAAACTGAAACAGGCTGTTTTATAGCTGATCAAAAGTTTAGGACCACACCTAAAAACAGAAATCAAACTCCCAAACATGAACTCAGTACTGAGTAGCTCCACCGTTATTGTTGATCACTTCAAAAATTCATTGCGGCATGCTTGAATTATGAATGAATTATTATTATTATTTTATTTTTTTTTACCAGGAATCTGTAAATAATCTTTTGCTTAAGAAAAATTTAGTATTTAATATATACATTACTGATTTCCAATTTGGTATTAACATGGATTTACCCTAAAGACCGGCTCACAAAAAATACTGTGCATGAATAAAATTTCAATGTGTTTATTTATTTGCAAAATTAAAATAAAAAAAAACATTTTAATTGAAAAAAGGTAGAATTAATACTGTTTTTTAAATGATTGTTTTTCAATATTGTTAAAGTATGCACTCTGGTTTACAACAAACAACTGTAATTTTTTTTACATTTCACCAACAGACAAATATATAGTGTTTTAATGCAACTTGTCCTTTACAGACACTTATTATTCACATTTAACTGATATATAAAGCACAATCAGTAAAGGGCAAGCATCTCTAAATACAGTACAGTGAAAATAAAGTTTCATATGAAAGCTGACAAACACCCAACTACACATTTATACAATATTAAACGAGCTGTAATTCAATTTACACTCAGTAAACAATTTATTAAGTACACCTACTCTAACTATTCCTAATAAATAACATAATTTGCTAATACAGTTCATGATCTGTACCTGAAGAGAAATGATTAACCTGTAGGAATGTAAAAGGAATGTCAACAAACCCCTAAGCATATTAAAGACAGAAACCAGCTACCGTCCTGGCAAAACGTCACCAGAGAATATATTTGTTCTGTTTATAGAGTGTAGTTTGCAAGCAGATACAGTAATGGGTTCACAACCCGAGAGTACGACAGTTAAATACCTTAAAAGTACACATCAAATTCTTCACATTAAACATGGAGCCATTGTTTCATTTCAAACCCTTCGTGCTTAAGTACAGAGCTAAAGTAATAGAAAAAGTCCCAGCAGCTTACCATACGTTTTCAGTGGCTAGGCAAATAATGGATCAATAAATCTGAACGAATGCTCTTTTAAGTTTCCCTCACATTTTTTGTTTAGCAGTCATCAATACCACCTCTCTTCTGGGATCTCTCTGTGTCCCTGTTTGCTCTTGCTCTATACCTTATTAATACATCTTGCACAGGTGGGAGGATGCCCAGTCCAGCACGGGTACGGTCTGGCGATAGCGTGTCATGAGGCTCAATGATTTCTAAGTCATAGTGCCAGAGTGCCAGCATGAGAAATTGCTTTAATTCGTTCATGGCGAAGAAACGACCCGGGCACTTACTGACACCGGATCCAAATGGGACAAGGTAATGCTTCAGTTGTCGGCCATTTTTAAAGAACTGACTCTGCCTTTGACCTTCCTCATCCAAGAACCGGTCATATTTAAACTCCTGTAATTGAATGAAAATTGCATCAGAAATAAAAAAATGATTATGAGCACCTTTTCAGTAATGAAGAAAAGTAACATCAGCTGTACTAAAATGATTGAAATGTACATGTACAATATACATAAGGATTAAACTATATACAAGTATTTACAAGTATTCAAAGTATTTACCAGTGGGTTTGGGTAGATGTCCGGGTCTAGGTGTATCAGTCGAGGGTAGAGAGCAATGTAATCTCCTTTCCTAATAGCTGCCTCTTGACCTGAGTCCAGTGTCAGAATAAAGTCATCGCTTGCAACTCGGATCATAATGGAAGCACTTGATAGACGTAGAGCTTCGTTGATAATGCTCTCTGCAAAGTAAAACCACACTTATTGATTTAGTCCAAATATGATACTCAAGATTTTCCTCTAAACACTTTTGAGTCACCATATTATTCATGATATGTTGTCAGCAGGCTGGGTTATATAATGGAGTACTAAAAGCATAGCAAAGCATGAATCATGAAAAAAAAATCCCAGTGTTCAGCATGGGCACTCTGACTGGTCCTCGGTTCCACAGCCTCATGTGCAACAAGCACAAGCTGTGAATGTGCAGACACTTTTCTATCATAGCTGACATAAAAAAAAATTAGCTTGTTCAATTTGTGCTACAGTACTGTAGGTCTTCTGTGTGATCGGACCAAAAACGCTACACTTCGATACTCACGTATATCAGTTACCCTTGAGTGCCCAGAACACCAGTGTTAACCACAGCATACCAGGAACACCCTGCCCCTTGTAAGAATCACTCAGATCCTTACACTTGACTGTTATTCTAAATCTCATTGTTAAGGAGACCTGGTGAAAACAGCAGCATTAACAACATAATACACAATACCATTATGACCACTGACTGGTGAAATGAACAACAGCAAACTGGTGACAGTATCATTGGCACCCAAGGCCCATCTATGCCTGCAGTGATGTAAGGCAAGTCCCTCTGGACTAATCCCACATGAAAAACCAATGTAGCACAAATCACAGAAAAATTTTAAGCTGGGCATAATAGAAAGGTATCAGAACCTCCAGTACACCACAGCCTGCTGTGTAAGGGGCTCAGCACTTAGAGAGCCTCCAAACTTCCCAGATCCCAATCCGATCATGCACACATGGAATGCACCCGTCAAACAAGTCCAATCTATAGAGTCCCCATCCTGCAACCCATAGCACCCAAAGAATCTGCTACTAAAATCGTGGTGCCAAAGGTCTTGTAGTGTCATTCCCTAAGAGGCTAGAACCCAAAAGGAGAACCCAAAACCTAGGAAAATGTTATTTTCAGATCGGTCTATTATAATTATGAACTCAAATGTTGTAAAAGCATAAAATGAAACTAACAAAGCACCAGCAGGATGACTAAAACAATAACATTTTGACTGATTCTATGAAAAAAACAAGACTGTTTTTAATTTACCCAATGTTACTTTCTCTTTCAGTTGAAAGTCCTGAAATTCATTCCAGGCAGCAGGAATGCCTTATACTTTCCCATATTTAGTTTGAGTCTTTGAATAAGACAAGAGTTTCAAGATCTCACATAATATTAGGAAACAAAAACCTAATATTATAAAAGCAGGTTTATAAAAGCAGACAAATAAGGCAGCAACTTTACAATTGCCTTTTAAACAAAAATCACAAATAATGAGTTCTTATACAACATCCATTGATAAAAAGAAGAACTGTTATAAACAGTGTGAATGAAAAAAAGGTTATGCACATGAGGTCCCCAAATCACATAAATCAATTAAACTTTGGACATTAGAAGCTGTTAAATATATATTCTTTTGTGGTTAAAAAAAAACATGAGTTTAGATTTATCAAATAAATATATCTTGAGGTCTCCCAAAAGTACATCAACAGAACCTTATCATCAGCAAAAAGAAAACTTTCTTCAAATTCAAATTTTTATTCGTCACATACAGTCATATGAAGACAGTATGATATAAGTGAAATGCTTATACGACTGCTGTTGACCTCAGTATTACAAAAAATAAGAGAATTAAAAAAAACTTTTAAATTTACATAATATACAGCAATAAGAATAATAAAAATAAAAATAGTAGAATAAGATAGAAATATAAAGAAGTTAAAGAATATATATTTTAAAATAGAAAAATATACGTATATACTGTAGTAAAATGAAATATAATATAAATGTCATGTAGTACAGTGTAGAACCGAGTCCAGTTATTGGCAAGATAATGTGCAAGAATGCAAGTTCACAGTATGCAAAATGTGCAAAGTTCCATGTGTGACCGTATGTGTGTGTCCTAGTAAAAAGTTCGCAATCCAGAGGTGTGCAAAATGTGCAGCATGTGAATGTTAGGTCCTATGTGGTGTGATTATGAGTTTGTATAGCCTGCGGGAAGAAGCTCCTCCTCTGTCTCTCTGTGTTGACCTTCAGGGAGCGGAAGCGCTTTCCTGACCGCAACAGAGAGAATAGGCCAGTCTTCTGTTGTTGTCCCTTTGTTTAAAGAAATAATAAATAAAGCTAGACCAATACCCAAACCCTGTGGAACCCCATGTGACACATTAATCCTGTCAAACACTGAACTACGTACTTAAGGCTAGTAAGATAGCTTTGAAAGCAGCAGACTGCCTGATGAGACAGGCCTGTTTATTAGTCTTTTTTTTCCACAGTATAGAATGGTCTACATTGTCAGATGAATTCCTACAATCAATAAACAGCGCCGTACTGTATTGTTTATTATCAAGTGACTCAATGAGATCATTTAGAAGCTTCATGACTGATGTTATTGTGCTGTGTTTTGTTCCTTAAACCAGATTGAAAACCTTATAAAATGTCATTTGAGTCTAAAAGCTCCATTAGCTGTTCACTTATTAATAATTCAACAGTTTTATCTACGGGTATTGGCCTGGAGTTATTCATAATTGAAAGATCTCCTTTTATATGGGAAACAATGAAGGCAGATCTTAAAAGTAAGTCTGAAAAAGGTTTAGAGTTAAGCTTAGAGTTAATCTATACCTGAAAAATGGATTTAAGCTGAACCTGTTTGTCATTCCATTATGGAAATTCTGACCATTTCCCATCTTTAAAGTTGAAAATGTCTGCAATAAAAGAACTGTTGATATAAAGTGCTGGTTAAAACACTCAAGGAAAACTTGCTAATCTGTTTTTTTTTTTTTTTTTTTGGATAAGATATGGGCGGCATCAAAAATGCCTTATCAACTGTATTACCTGCAGTAGATGTTAAAGCTCCTAAGAAATTTCTTGTATTGTTTAAGATTTTTGTGATGCAGTATCTTGTTTTTGTGCAACAATTTCAGAGTTTTGGAGACAAGATAATTCAGCAGTAAACCAAGGTGTCTTTAAAATAATTGCAACAAACCCATAAAAATACAGTAGTCCCAGGCCAACTCCATCCATTATCACTTATCATATACCACACATCATATTATCATATATTTCAAGGAACCTTGGACACAAGCCAGAGGACAGCCTGGATGGGATGCCAACCCATCATATGGCACAAGCACACACACACTCAATCACATAATTTGGCAGTTTCAGCCTGGGCATGTCTTTGGACTCTGAGAACAGTTCACGCTACCCGAAGGAAACCCACAGAGCATGGGAAGAACATGAAAACTCCATGTCATCAGTTAATGCCAACTCAACATCATCAGTTAAAAACATTTATAAAGGCACAGATTGAGATGAAAAGATTGTCCACAAAGCTTTTCCTCACAGGCTTTTCATCACAAGCTGTGACTGATCACATGAATGATCACTCAGGTCAGGATTTGTTTATTTCTATGGAAAAGGCTAGAAGCTGAGTTAAAACAGTTTCTTTGTTTCTTATACATTTTCAATGCAAGTGCCCTCCTATCTACAATCAGTTTTTTTTTGTCTATCTTAGCGTGCTCTAGGACTTTATTCAATTCTGCCTACACAAAGTTGGCATGTTGGAACATTTGACTTGGCTTTGAGCTGGGCTGTTGTGTACAGTATATACCACATGAATCATAAGGCTTAAGTAAGAAGCTTTTTGGGACATTAATTTGTCTCTAAATTTACTTTACTGCCAACCTCTATGCAACAACAACAACAAAAAAACCCAAGGTGATTTAAAAAAAAAAAATCTACAAAAGAGTACAGGCTTCTAGTTAAAGCCTATAATGTTAAAAGCCACATTTTAAACTTACTTTATTCACTCCTTACTTCTGTACAAAACTGTTATTGTACATTTTTTGTTTTCTGTAATGTAACATACAGAGTAATAATTCCTAGCTGCTGTAACAATAAACTGGAAACTGGTGTTCAAAATGAAAGTTAAAAATGACTTGTTTACAGAGATTTTTTTTTTCTGTGGAAAGCAGAAACTGCCTACGGTTTATGATGTTAAAGTACATTTTATCCATATCATCATTTTATATTTTTAGTTGTTTGCTTTCCCATCACTACAGAAATACTTGTGAGTCTTTCGTTCATAATGCTGTACTTCGTATTAGCGTATACAGTAGTCTCAGATTGCAAGACTGTTTTTATCAATGAACATAGGCTTATGAAATCCTTTCGATGTTTCAAGCATTTTAAAGTGAATGCATAACGGCTTCGCCATCTTCTAATATTTCAAAATTGTAATACGTTGGGTTTTATGTAGTGACATAAATGTAAATAAATAAAGTTTATTTAAGATAAGGAATTGCTTTTTCAACACATTTTTGGGGGGTAGACTTGGTGACAGACATATCACAAACATTCCATTCAGTTATAATGACCCACTAGAGGTCAAGCAGTCTTAACATAAACAGAAAATAAACCAAAACATTGTTATGGAAGGAAGCCCAAAGTGCTCCCATTAGGAGATACCAAAATAAAACAATATCTGAAATGGCCATTTTGATTATGATCCAGGGACACCCTTCCTGATACAACCCTACCATTTTTTTGTTTATTTGGGCTTGGGACCAATGTCCGGCAACTCCAGTGGCTAAGAAGCAGCGATCTCAGGCCTTCCACCTGGCATGCGAGGAACCTACTGCTGATCCACCAATGCTCTGTCCAAGAGAGGATTACGAATAATAATACCTACCAAGCACAGTCATGGATTCCAGCTGCTCTTTGGACAGGCTGATTGGGCTGTCATTTTGAAACTGTGCCAGGATCAAGTCTGCCTCTTTACGTGCTGCAGCGAAAGCTTCTGGATTTCTGAGAAAAAGAACACATGCCAAACGCTGTCAAAAATGAATCCAAACAATTACACAAGTAATTATTAATCAGGAGTGTCTTTGTTACCTCAGTGTATAATAGATACTCCAAAAAGCAGCAGGGAGCGTGTTGGCTTGTGAAGCCCAGAGCATACAGACGTGTGTGCGTGCTTTCCCCGTCTCGTCCAGTTGCATGTGATCGAAGGCGTCCATCCTGCGCTGGATCAGATCCGAAATGCACATCCTATGATGAAGCTCGCTGTGCAGCAGTCTCTTAGCTAATGCTTCTCTCGCCCTCCATGCCCGCCTACACAGAGCGATAGGCACGCCAGCCGCCATTGCAGGAAAAGCCCCGTCGAATGCCAAGAAATCCTTCTTCACCTTCTGCAAGCATGGACCAACAGCTTCCACTCCTTCTGCCTGAAGGAGATCTGCCTTCTTACCAAAAAGTGTGAGAAAACCAGCCTCAAACATAATGCGTGTAGTCAAGCTCTGTAATCCCTCCTCTTTCCAGTTATCTCCAGGTGGTAAGCAGTTCTGGAACACAGTATGCAGATTGCCTAGCATGTTCTGGCTTAGATGGTGAAGAGGTTGACCTTGTAATGTGTGTCTGAAGAGCAAGTGCACTTCTCGGTAGCTTTCGGTTAACAGAGGAGTCGTAAAATCAGCATGACCAAACACCTGCAAAACAACAAATGATCATATAACTGAGAATGTAAAATGTCTAATATCTAGTGTGTGCACTTGTGGTGCAGGTAACAGAACATGGGTAACTCAATTAATGTCATATTAGTTTAAAAACAGAAAATTTGTAAATCCTCAAAGATGCACCACGAGCAAGATACAGTACATCTCTCAAATAAGCAATAAGAAAAGTTGATTTTGAGAGAAAGACTTCCTGTGCACACCTCAAACCGTGGGGGTGGTGTTTCTGCGCACCCTTTATTAGCATTACTAAGAAACACAGTTTTGTAAAAGTTGAGCGGTACAGGAGGTGACATCATTCAAGGTTATAATTAACTTGCATAGGAGTTCTGTTCAAATTTAACACTGCTCATGAATCCTTTTTCAAATCTACAATGCACCTTCATAGCATGTGTACCTCACCTGCTGAGAGAAATTCATAGCGAATTTGTGAAAGTCGAGGTTTTTCCCTTGACGCATCACCGCGGGGAAAGAGAATGGATCGGTGATGAAGGTGATATGCTTCCACGCAAGCTGGCATGTAAAGATGTCTCCATACTTTCGTTGAGCTGCTTGCAGAAAGCCTAGAGGGTTTTTACCATAGTCTAGGATTACTCCCAAAAAAGGCCAACCTTTAACCAGTGGAGGTTCATTCACTCGCCTGGGAACAGAAATACATTTCTGATTTTAATCAACAAGAACAACAATGTGGAAGATAATATGTGTGTAGTTATACAATATAGCTATATATATCCTATACATTATACATTACTGTAATATTATACAAGAAAACAGAAAGCAAACATGTACTGAATGAGACGACCAGCTTCCACGGAGCGAATTCCCACAAGTAATGGAATCCAGATGTTTGTAGAATTGAAACAGCTGTAATTGATACTTAGTCATCCCTTTTGCCAGAACTTTTAATACATTCTATATTACCAAATAATCCCCATTGGACTAGAATCAAAATTACTATCCGGTTTCCGGAGTGTGGAAATGCACATATTGAGTTTTCAGATATGATTTATTTAAATATTTGCATAATCAGCTTAAATACAGCTCCTAAATTCTAAGAATATTTCTTAAAACCAAGGAGTCTGTGTGACAGAATGTCATCCCCCTAATGAAACAGATTACATATTGTAGGGAGTCCCATAAATGCCTGAATGCATAACATTCCTCCTCTCCCCAACTCACAATCTTCAGCACATGTTCAAGAACAGATTCATTAAGTGATATTACACATAATACATTAGAAAGAAATGTTAAATTTTTTTAGCTTTCTCTTTCTCTTTTTTCATGTCTGAAAGGTGTCCTGAAGAACATACCTTGTCCTATATCCATAAGCTGTCAATAACAAGAACAACACACCAATGACGAGGAAGGCAACAAGAATCCATGTAGCCATGCCTAAGCTGTATGCGTTTACTCCCACTTTCTCTTCCTTGTTTGCTGCTTTTCCTTCTGTCCCATCTGGCTCCTTTTAACCCTCTACAAACCCCTCCTGCTCACTGTAGGAGGGGCATTATTGCATCCTGTGTGCTGCCTCTAGTTCAGCTCAAATGAACCACCCATTTGTATAAAAGGTCTCTTATCTCTTTAAGTCCTAGTGGAAGCTATGCTCTTTGTTCTTAAAGAAACAGTATTATAAACAATTGGTATAAAGCCAGACCATGTGGACTGACAGATTAAGAAAAAGGTAGATCATGTAGACGTCTCTTATCATGGGGAAAACCACACTGGGTCCCACTCTTGTCAGCCAAGAGTGGGAATCTGAGGTTCCAGTGAGCACAGAATTAGCCTAAGTGGACAGCTAAAGACTGGAATAAAACCTAGAACCAAACTCGCAATCTCTGAGTGAAAGCAATTCTTTTGTGCCACTTGGCATCAAGTTTTTTAGCATCGTTCTGAGAAAACTATAGAGACTGTTATACGATAAAATCCCAGAAGATCAGCAATTACAGAAATATTCAGTCAAACCTGTTTTGTACCAACAATCATACCATCAACAATCACATCGCTGATATGAACCTTATCCAAAGCTAATGTTCTGTATCTGCATAATTTCATTCACTGATGCAGGTGATTGGCTGAACAAGTAACAGATTGACAGCATGAGAAACAGGTTTTTTTCAAACCAAGCAAGAAGAACTTCATAGAGAATATTTTGTACTGATGTTCTTTGAGTCACAAGGTGTTAATACTTTTAAATGTCAAATATTTTTATCAGAAGTGTTACCGTTATGTGAATTTTGTGTGATTTTTCAAAATGCTATAACGCCATCTCCCAGAGTTTTGGCACAATGGATAAAGCAGCTCACAGGTGTGTTTGTGGTTATTTAAATATGCAATTTAATATTAATAGCATGGTTGAATTTATATAAAAAATATGGCAAACGCATGCGTTTATTGTGATTTTTTTAGTCAAACAGGAAGTACTGGCAGGGAATTTTTCAAAGAAAAAAATTTAGTTTAATACATTATTTAAAAAAACCTTCAGTTCATGACATCATCAGCCTCCTCTACCAGTTTCAGTTTTACTTCAGTACTTGATGACAGTGCCTTATTACAGTATATTACAGGGATGTACAGTTTCATTCATACATCACCGATCACATGTCTGTTAGGTTACAACATTACAAGGGTAAAAGACAGAACCAGACAAAGTGAACGGAGCAGCTTCTCTCACCCCGTGCATGTACATCAAGTCTCTTGTCCATAAGTCCCTTCTGTGTCCTAGAAGTGTCTATGCTTTATTTTCTTTTGAAAATTTTACCATAAGTGCACCGTGGTTCCAAAATGCAGCAAAACCAGCATGTTACCAACCACAGCAGGTAGATCATGCTTATTGGTAATATTTGCTGATGTGAACAAATCGGCCAGGCTCATTGGCACCCTGTCCAGGGTGTACCCTGCCTTGTGCCCTTAGCCTCTTGGGATACCCTGAATACAGGATAAAGCAGTATAGACCATGAGTAAGTGAATGAGATGAGTGAACAGATAGATGTTCATTAACAACAGTTGCATTGCATAATGTTGAAGGTAAACAAAATGAACATGTCTGGGTGTGTTTTCAGGTCCCTCATGATAAGTGATGTGGTCAAACTATGGTATTTAATTTTCTTCCCACATACTTTCAGCATTGCAATCCTTCTGTTACATGCAATTATGTGGAATTCATATACAGGGTTTGTGCCAAAACGGTGATCTACTGCTTACCCTGGTGCAGGCAGAGGCATGTGTTGATGTGTCACTAGATAATGCGTCATGGAGTGTTGGGTGTTGCAAAGAACAAAATGCTACTTTCTTGCACACACACATCCACACACACACTGTATGTGAATGTGTAATCTGATACCTCAGTTTATAAATCACTGATTTGAAGAATTGATTATTCTGGAATAATGGAGAACCACTACAATTAAATATTCAACAGTTATTTCCAACCAGGTAATCTAAGAGGACGAGAGCTTGCTGTGAGTAGTGATATAGAGCACAACAGCACTGTGATGTTTAACTACATGTACTGTATCACTTTACGTAACCGGTGTCTGAACAATCATTGACTACACTAGCTGTCGGTCACCAGCATGGGTAGAAGTAGGTCGGTACAGTCTGCAGTACTGGAAAGAGCGAAGAGCAGCTGCTTGCAACAAAATACATCTGAAATGTCATTTTACTGTAAATAACACTTTTTCTCAATAATTGCTCAGACGTCATTCCAAATTTCCTCTGAAATGTCTATGTAGTTCGGTTGACGGCTAACACATGCTACAAAGCTAACAAGCTTCTTACCCAAGACTGAATCCCAAATCCCTCACTAACCCCTGATTAATGGCGCCACTTGGGGTCTGGAGCCTATCACACTGAACTTACAGTAAGGAACAAGGTAAGGTACACCCTGGATGAGGTGCCAACCCATTGCAGGGAACAAGCACTCACACACCCAATCATACACTGTGGGAAATCTGGAAAGTGTGGAAGGAAACCAGAGTTTGCAAACATGGGGAAAACATGTACTGTAGGGGAGGATCGAACCCTCCAACCCTGGAGATGCGAGGTGACAGCTGGCCACTAAGCCCTGCATAAAGTCATTAAAAAATTTATATCTCCCTTTGCATGCTTATTGATTAATTAGATGTAATATTCAATGGTCACCCTAATTTTTTAGGAACTTTGAGGTATTTGTGACACACTATATGGACAAAAGTTTTTGGCCAAACCTGTATCCAAATACATATACTACTATATCTGGAGTTGATCCCCCTGCTGCAGCTTCCCCTCTTCTTGGAAGGCTGTCCACAAGCTTTTGAAATGTTTTTCGGGAAATTCATGTGCATTAATTCTGTAGAGAATTTGAGGTCAGACGATCATATTGGACCAAAAGGCCAGGCTCGCAATCTCCGTTCCAGTTCATTCCGAAGGTGCTCGATGGAGTTGAGTTCAGGGCTAGTCAAATTCTTCTACACTGAACTCATGAAACCATGTTTACATACTGTAGTCCTTGCTTTGTGCACAGTCGTGTTGGAATAGAAAAGGGTCTTCTCCAAACTGTTGCAACAAACTTGGAAGCATAGCATTGTCCATGATGTCTTGGTATGCTGAAGCATTAAGATTGCCCTTCACTGGGGATAAGGACTGACTGAAACACCTGTAGTCAATAATTAACAGGTTTGTCCAAATACTTTTGTCCATTTTAGTGTACATGACGGGAAACAGTGCAAGTGAAAAAGAAAAGTTAATTGCCGCAAAAGCCAACATGAAATCTTGAACATTTTGTCATCAGTAAGTGTAAGTGTATTTCAGACATATTTTTTAGTTTTTAGTTAATTTTTATTACCACCTGTTACAGATCAGGCACCCTGATAATATAAGAATACTGATAATATATATATATTAAAAAAAAGATAATACTGAACACCTTTAAGACTGCAGTGATTGTATCCAGGATGATCTGTATTCAAATCCACAAAGAAAACGCAAAGTGTGTGAGGCCGGGTTTTCATTCGGATCAAGCAGGAGCCACACCTGTTTCCAGGTTACATTATTTGATCCTGGCCTTCAATAGATGATATCAGGTTTGGTTGCTTTTTTGGTTGAAATGAAAACCCGTACCTACTTTACATATAATGGACATGGACATTCTTTGTGCATCAAAGTACAGTAATTTACAGTCACTCTTATCCCAGTTAAACAGTAATATAGTACAGTTCCTCTCTACTTCAGTCTTAATACAAATGTCAAACCAGGATTTCTATTAAGCCATAAATACTAGACCACAGTGGAATACAATAAAAAAAAAAAAATGAAACAATGAGTAAGGAAACTATTTTATAACAGGTAAATGATAGATCTACTGTATAAGCATTGCCTCTTTGTCTAATATAGAATCTAATGCACCTACTGGTCATCTCATTCCTTTGAAGCTAAACTTTGCTCAGTGCTTCGCAACCCGGTTAAACACACACACACACACACAAACACACAGGAGCGCGCGCGCGCGCGGTCTTACCTTGTCCTCGAACCACACACTCTAAACAACAGGAAACACACACCGACCAGGAGAAAGACAGCGAGAATCCACGTAGCCATGCCTCAGCTCTCGCTCTCGGTGTCTCCTCTCTGGTTTCCCCCTCTCTCCCTGTTCTTCCGTCCCAGCTCGGTGTTTTTCCTCATTTCGGCTCAGGTTTGCTACTAGGTGGCGCTGTATCGCTCAGGAATGCGCTTCTAGTGTACTGTCGGCCAAAAAACTGTATTGGTGCTAATTATTTATTTATTTATTTATTTATTTACGTTATACATATAATACAGAAAATGTGTGGAACATGGAAGTGACCAATCTTTCTTCCGTAAAAATGTCAAACTGCAAACTTTAGCCGTTTTGGAGTTGGAGAGATGATTCTATGCGCCCAATAAAATGGCCATTTATTTGTCCCTCAAATAATAATTAAAAAATGCAAATTATTCATAGTTCTTTATGAGAATTGATACTAAAATTGGTGTAGGCTTCTAGAAGTATAAA
>JAQMYK010000001.1:24592012-24597012 GCA_030014345.1 Clarias buthupogon
GGGAATCGAGCCTGGCCGGGGAATCGAACCCAGACCCTGGAGGTGCAAGGCGACAGTGCTAACCACTACACCACCGCGCCGCCTCAAGTGAAGATATATCACTAACATTTCAGAAAAAATAGGGGGGAAAAAATAAAAAAACTTCCTGATTTGGAAAAGGAGCACCCCCTCCTACAAATGACTCGGAAACTCAATCAGGTAAAGCTAATCACCTTCTCAATGGCACACAAAGCTTTGCAAATCTAGACTATGCAATATAGCACCAGTTGACATAAATTTGATGTTGACAGATTTTCAGAGTGTTTTAGGTCTGGGCTCTCAATAGGCCATACTAGGACATTCATATTTATAACTGTGTGGTCAGTTATGTTGTGTACTTTGGATCATTGTCATGTTGGAAAGGAAACCTTCTTCCCATTGACAACTTTCTGGCAGAGGGCCTCAGATTTTCCTCACGAATTTGACAGTAATTTGCCCCATCCATTTTCATTCTAACCTGACAAGTGCTCCAGTTCCTGCTGCAGAGAAACACCCCCATAATAGAATATTACCACCTCCATGCTTTACTGTAGGAATGGTGTTATTTGGATGGTGAATTGTATGGAATTTCCTGCAGACATATCATTTGGCGTTCTGGCCAAATAATACAATTTTAGTTTTATCTGACCACCTGTATTTTTTGCAAAGCTCAGTCATGACTGCATGTGGCCTTTCTTGAGGAGTGGCTATTTTTTTCTTGCAACCCTCCCATTCAAGCCACATTTGTGGAGATATTGTTGTCACATGCACACAATGACCACTCTTTGTCATAAATTTGTGCAATTGCTTCAGAGCTGTTGGCCTCTTGGTAGCCTCTCTGACCTGTTTTCTCCTGGCTCTTTCATCCAGTTGGGAGCGTCGTTGTAATTCAGGGAGAGTCTGTGTTGTACTAAATACCTTCCGCTTCTTAATAATAATCTGAAATAGATTTTTTTTTTTACTATATTTTCTCTGGCATGTTGGTGTTATCTTTTACTTGATGGTAAAAGTTGCACTGAGTAAATACAGCTGGATAAAACAAAAACTGTGTCCGCCTTAATGTCTGGCTGTAAAGCAACCGACTGTGATTATTTTAAAGAGGGGTGATTCTTTTCTATACTCACTGTACAACGACTAAAAATGTCTTACTAGCAAAAAGTAATATAACCCCTAGTGATGTTTTTTGTGCTGTACAAAATGAAACCCAAGTAAATAATGTCAGTTATTTTTCAACTATTAGTGTAATAGTTGAAGGAAATTCAAGTGAAATACCTGTACAAATTGTTCAGTGAGGGAAAGAAAAAGAATACAAAAACTTCTGGTTGCATACACTAAGTATACACACTCTTTACAGTATATAACTGCTCACCCTGTGAGTTTGCAATGTGTAGAGGATGTCCCATTTGTGTCCAATCCAAATTTGTGTCCACACAAATAAATCCGTTAAAGCTTCCTGATCATGTCTGATGAGATGTCCAACTCGGACTGGGTTTAGAACTGCGTTGTCAGTTGATAGCGAGTATGATACCAATTATTGGATTTTAAACGTTACTTATTCTTACCGACTAATATGACTATAAGCAGAATGTACATTGGACATCTGGAAAAGTCTATACTATGACCAGCCACCTAAACATGCTATTTTACAAACTACTTATACAGTACTCATAAATAATAGTCTTTATAAAGTGTTCTGAGTTTTGACTAGTTTGAAAAAATATTCTGTGTTACAAATATCTCCAATTTTTTTAAACTCAAGCCTGGGCTTAAATCAATTTTCAGGTTTTTTTTTTGTTTATTATATTATTACTTATGTCTGACGTGTCATGCAAGTGTTCATGTTTTATCACTCCCCCTTTCATTGCTTTTAAACACCCAGTACGGGGTCACCAAAAGTGCAACTTGGGAAGAACAACCTTCCATTGATGCATCTTAATACTATGGTTAATTATTAAAACATTTGTGCTGACTTTTTAATTAGTAAGCCACCTGTATTTGTCTTTTTTCGAAAGCAAGGCTGACTGTGAACACAAGAATTAAAACAATTCCGATTTTGTGCAGTCTGAAGATTCAGTCTAAAACCCCTTAAAATTCATCATCAACAGGTGGAGAGAATAAAGAGCAATAATGACATTACCAAAGAACAGGACATCCTTTCAAAATTGACAAAAAAGGACAAGAAGTAAACTACGCAGAGGCTGCCAAGAGATCTGAAGCAACATTTAATGAGTTGAAGCAAAACCAGGGAGGTACTCATCGCTCTCTGCATGTGACAACCCTCTCTCAAATTCTTCACATGTACTAAAATTTGCCAAACTTTGTGCAAAATGGAAACAAAAAGTCCAAAGTCAAAGAAAAAAAAAAATCAAGTTAAATGTTTTGGAATGATATAAATTCTATACCTGTGGAATGACTTCACAAGGGTCATGCACAGGAGATCCCCTTACAGTTTGACAGAATTTTTGGAAGAGAGTAATAAAACAGATAAATCATATCAAAACGTGCTAATTTAGTAAACTCTTACTAATGATGGTATGTACAGATGGAAGTCGCAGAGTCAAAAGTAAAGCCAAAATGTTTCTTGTGGCCCTCTAGTGGCTGGCTGTAGTACAATTTTTAACATTTACATTTACATTTGGCAGATGTGCAAATTACATAAGTACTTTTAAGCCTCGATTAATAAATATATTCTTCAACGGTTGCCTTTTTTTTTTTTTTTTAAACCCAAATGGCTAAGAAACAGATATGTCTTTAGATGTCATTTGAAGATTAACTCCACCATTCCCATTTTAATGCATGGAGAGTGAGACAAACCAATCTTCACAAATTATTTTCGGGAACAGTATTATCTGATTTTTCCCAGGTCAGTTGACCTTAATTATAATGCCTTTCATAAGAGTTATGGGTTGATAATTTCAAGGGCCGTGGTCAATATTGTGATTTATGGTTTCGACCAAGATTGTCAAGCCTCCCGAACACATACACACACAACAATCCATTTTTTGGAAATTACCATCGAAAAAAATGCACAGGGCTGTGCTTTTTCAACAATTTTATATAAACAAATATATGTCAAGTATCTCAACCAAATCATATACACATGAATTATGCAGATGACACAGTATTGGTTTAATAGACCTACCAAGTCTTTAGTGTCAAATGCCGAAAACCAAAATAAAAGTCGATGAACACGTCAACAGATAAGGAGATTTTATGGAAAAGTTTCATCATTTTATGGGTTTGTATTGCATAGTGTTTTAACCTTTTAACCAATGTCTTAACATTTTGGATCCTTGCATATTTGCATGCCAAAGACCAGAACAAACTTCATAAATTACTTGAAATTAGGGAAACACCTGAGTCACAGGGAAACTCCTTCTCCCAGAGCCACAGCCTCCAAATCACATCACAAACTAGTCTCCAGGAGCACATGCGCAGTGTGTCAGGTTCCCAATCACCAGAGTTTTAATCAGTCGCATGTGCTAGCAGTCACTCTTACAGCCCATATAAATAGACTTCGACCCCACACTTGGAGAGAAGTAAATGCTTAGCATTCTTTTATCTGACATAGCAAGACTTATTTTATTGTGTTTGTTTTTGCTGGTTTTGATTAATTGCATTACCAAATGTGTCTGTCTTTGCTAGTTTTTATGACGTTTTGGATGTGCATGCATTTTCTACAATAATAATAATAATAATAATAATAATAATCTCAGTAGAAATTGCATTTGAGCCTCTGTATCATAAAATAAGGCAAACTAAATTATAGGAATTGAGCAGGCATTAGTTAATAAAATGGGAAGGATTTTGCAATTATAGAATTAAAGAAATCATTTAAAACTATATTTGGTTTCTCTTACTTTAAATATAGTCAAATGTCAATCCTACATTAGATAACACATTAATTAATAAATTAACATATTAATCTATGTAAATTTTGATAATCCTTTTTGTCATACATAGGTAATGAAGTTTTTATAATACACTGTAAAGTATAACAAGTATATCTAAAACAATGATTCATACTGTATAATGGTATTATAAATGCATTATTATCATAAAATTACATAAAACTAATTCACCTCACTAACCTATGGCATTCTTAAATGAGTAAAGATTAGCCAAAATAATAAATACATTGGAGCAGGGATTTATATGAACTTTTCATGCAGATAGACCACCATTTCTGCTATCTATTGCAGGGGATGAACAGACAAATTTCCCGGCCATGTTTCCCGGTATGTTCACTAAAAGTGCTGTGTTTCAAATTGTATACTTATGTATAGTTCTAGGTTGAAATTGAGTGATTTGTTCAATAATATCTAATTGTTGTTCAATGGTTTTAAAGTTTGAATCTAATTTGAATCCAGGCTTACTGAAACATCTGTTGTGCATATCAGTCTTCTGAAATCAGCAAATACTTGTAAACATAATTACAGAGTTTTTAATTTAAGATACAGACCATGATCATGATAACAGCTAAAGATTTAAGACCAACAGAGCTTTGCTGTGCATGAAATCACTAACCATTTTACAGTTCTTGATAGAAAACCGACAGCCAGGGTTGCCTCGGGTCTGAAATGCTGTCTAATGTTTGTCACTTTTAAATTTTCCTCATATAGTCCACATAAAGTTAATCTATAAGGTTGAGTAATAATGCTGCTTGGATTACTTCTGCTTCTGCAAGCACAAAAATCAAATAGCCAATAAACCAAGCAGCTTTTTTGTTGGGCCCTAGTGTAAAGTTTCCTATAAAAATCACAACACTTCCCACTACACTTGTAAGCCAGTGCGAGGAATATTCCTTACGATAATGGAAATGATAATAGTGGAGACTTCAGTAAGGGGTGTGCTTAGTTATTTCTGTCTTCAAACTATCTAAGAAAGAACGTCCACTGGCATCTTTAGAATGTCTGTGTGACACCATCCAGAGTAAACCCAAGGTGTTGTGTAGACTATCCATGCAGGGCACTCTTCAGCAG
>JAQMYK010000001.1:24602012-24605463 GCA_030014345.1 Clarias buthupogon
GCTCCTGTGGGCGTTCTCGCTCTGCTGTCCCCAGCTTCAGTTATTTCACTTGGACCACATTGACAGTTACTCTTGATGTAAGACTTGTATCATGTGTAATATATTACACATTAGAGTAATTTTAACACAGTCATACACATTATACATATGATGGTGTTCATTCTGAGTCGTAAACATATATGCCATACACACCTAAAGCAGTGGTTGATCTTTGACTTCGGTATACAGTTTTCCTGTTGAAATCATGTTCTCCTTACTGACATACTTTCAAAAGCTTGTTCCCTCACTGTAGTTTTTTTGTCTTTCATTCTCAAACCCATTCAGTGGTCGTATAATAGCTGACTGTATGAAGCACTGTGTCTTTTGTGAAAACTGAAAAAGCAGTAATCAAAACGTCATTTTCAGAAGAGACTTTTGTTGCAAAATGTGATAAGCAGGTCATAAAACTGGAATGACAGCAGCCACAAAAGTGGAAAATAACACCCTTTTGAGTTTTACTCCCACTATATCAGTATACGTATATCAGTATATTTCTGTATATCTCACTATTTTCATTTAGGTTTTTTTTCCTCTGAAACTGAGAAGTATACTTAAGGTAGTGTGATGTGAGAATGAACATTATTTATATTACATACTTTTACGATGTATTATTCAATGTAATTTTTTACATAGTGTAATGTTATAAGGAGGCAGTGGTGGCTCAGGCAGTTGAGGCTCTGGGGTCAGAAGCTCAAGCCCCGCCACCGCAGGTTGCCACTGTTGGGCCCTTAGCCAAGGCCCTCAACCCCATTCTCACATAAATCACTCTGCCGTTGCTGGACCCAAAGCCCAGAGGAGTAAAGAGGATGGTTGGTCGAACCCCTAAAAATACATAATGGCTATAGGAACAACAGAAGCCTTCACCTGATGTTCTCAACAGCATGAAAAAAAAAAAAAAAAAAACGCTATAAAGGAAATTGGGTTCTGAATAATATTCTTGTCACTTTTCCTAGATCATTCACATAACAGTTGATTGTGTATTTTTTCAGTTGTACAGTCATGTAAACCACCTGTTTGAATTAACAAGAACAGAGTTAATTAATAAATTTAAAAATTTCAATTAAAAATGAAAATATTATATTTAAAGGTAATGTTATTGCCATAATGTATCAGGGTGCCTTTATTTACTGATTTATTTATGTATTTATTTCTATTTAATAATTTTTTTTATTTATTCACCATCACGTCCTAAAGTATCACCATCATGATACCCTTACACAAGTGCCCTAGCTTAGGATAATCAGGTCTCATTTTGTCTCCTAGCAGCAGTAACCCAAAAGTCTGGTTTCTTTTCCAGATCCGAAGCTCCCTGCAAGCTTTGCTGCGCCTGTGTTGCCATGCTTGGCCCTTTTTCTATAATGCATGTTTCAAAGTAGGTTGAAGGACCATGCTATAAAGTCTCAAGACAGGCTTACAAGCAAGCACAGCTTCTCAGCCTTGTCTCTAGCAGTCACTGACCAGGTCAATGTACTTCTCTCTCCAATGCAAAAGCCTTCTCTATGCATTCAAGCTGGCCACGGTTCAGTTAGCTCCAACTTGATGCTGTCCTTGCCCGGCATTGCAGATTTGACAGAATGTGAACAGAATATCATAGACTGCCTGTCCCATGAACTTTGTGTGATGTGATTCTGCTTGACAGACATCTTGCCCAGGCCCCTTGTGGTCTCCACTGCTTTGCTAAAAAAAATCTTGCAGTGGACTCCTTAAACGGTGAGCTTATATACATAAAATTAGAACGTGAACAGGAAATGGGGCCAAAGGTCTTGCTAGATTTCAAAAGAGTGCAACTTCTGGTGGCTAATCATGAAAGTACGACACATATGCAGAGTTTCTACATATGGCTGCGATAGTAATAGATGACTCAAGTAAATAAAACTGGGAACACCGCACTTCAGTCCATTTCAGTGTTGCTTGAAAGCTTAGTACCTGTCAGACCGATGTTTTAAAATGCACTAAAGTAGTGACAAAATAATGTTTGCACCTTGAGCCTAAAAGGCAAGCCATTTGTCTCTTCTTCAATAAATGTTTCTAGATGTTCTCCCTACAACTATTGAAAGCTGTAAAAACAGATATCCCCAACTTTTATTTAGCTGTTTGATTTACTGTACCATTGCAGTAGATCAAACTGCAGCACATCTGAGAGATTAGTGGGTTGACAGACCCATTCTGGTTGTCTCGACCATGGTTCAAACTGACGAACCATCTGTGCCAGCTAACCAGCACACTGGAACAGCAGTCCCGAAAAAAAACAAGTCACTGTGACAGAGCAGACCCAAAATTATGGATCTGTCCCCTGGGAAAACTTTATACTGTCATATTTACACGCAAGGGTCAATAACACTCTTATAAACACATTGAGCGGTCTCAAGTACTAATGGAAAGTGGCTTCCAACTGGTCAGTAACTAGCTGTTTATGTGCTTTGGGGATCATCATGAAGGAGCGCTGCTGTCTGAAGATATTTTAGACCGCAGGATACAGTGTGATAGCATAGGCACACATAAATGTTTGTCAAGGGGTGCCTTCTGGTAAATACCATTCGATGCACATTATAGATAACTACTGAGAGAGGCATTAAGTGGAGTTTCATTGGAATCTAGTGAAAAACTCACCATTTCCCATTGCCAGACTTTAGAAACAAAATGTTTTTTCATTGCATCCCATAAGGTTTCAGAATAAGTTTTAGCACCAGTAATTTGAGGGATATTTCTACTTAAGCAAGAACAATATTTTACTCAAGAATTCTAAGTTATCCTTATTCTCAGTAAAAATAATATAAGCACTTGGAATTTAAGTGCACGGTAGGGAGTACTATCAATATTTAAACCAAATTTTATGCTTCATAAGGAAGAGTATCAGATCTTGATGTGAGTGTTGTCTATTATTTTTGTAAATAGTTTTAAGAGAAATATAATTTTACAAATAAGATTACAGAAGGTTATGAATTAAAGACCTGTATGATCTTGAACGTACATAAGACAGACATAAACACAACGTGTGCATGTGGAGGTTAGAGGTTATATTAATTTTAATGTTAGTATTACTACAATACAAATACATAAAATTTCCCCCCACAGTGATTTAGTGAAATCTGTTTGGAAGTTATTGAGCACATATTTCAACCCTCCTGCCACCACCTCCCTGCAACTAGCTGGAGATAATCTACACATTAATTAACAGTGTGATGTGCAATTAATTAACACACCCTTCTAAGCTTAAAGAGTGATTAATTAATTCTGAAGATGACACAAGATGTGCTAAAAACAAAACTTTCAAGCTTGCTTTAGTTTTACAACATGGGGCTGCATCCCTGAAAAGACTAAAATGAGGGGGAAATAGATAGTGGACATTGTCTCTGATTACAAATATCTGGGAGTCCATCTGGACAACAAACTTGACTGGTCACTCAACACA
>JAQMYK010000001.1:24607242-24617337 GCA_030014345.1 Clarias buthupogon
CATTAAAAGTTTTGCTGCTTCATTTTGTCAATTTTAAAAATGTAAAAACTCATCTCTAGCTGCAATTAACTAAAATCTACATTTATAGCATTTTTATACTGTTTAGTCCAACTCTGGTCCTGAATGACCACTGCCCTGCATGTTTTAGTGCTTTCCCAGCATACCCAGATTTAACTAATCAACTAATTAATAGTCTTTTTTCTTCATTGAACAGGAATAAGGTTGAGAATCACTAGCCTAGAACCCTTCAGCATTATCGAGTTGATCTTTTTCACCAGCACAAGTCGAAGATACAATGGCACAACAATTATACCAAGCACAAAGAGAACAAAGCAATAAAGGGAAGGCTTTGAAAATCAGATCAATTTATCAATGTGGAAGCTCAACATTTTGAAGAGGGTTAAGTCCATGATTGATGCCTAATCCATTAATGAGAAGCTGTTAATCTGCATGCCATTCTTATTTTCTCTAAAGATAGGAATATAAGCTCTTCTATCAGACAGATTTGACCTGATGGGTTTGGAGGAGATTTGGCTGGTTCCTACATGAAAAGCTTTTAAAGTTTACTTACATTATTGTAGATAATGGTAAATTTATGTACATACTGTATGTCAGTCCTCAAAGACACAGTAAGACAGACGTGCAGGGTGTATACACATGTTTATTTATACAGCTCTTACAGCTGGACAGTTTGGAGTGGTTTAAAAGGAGCAACCATGACAAATTGTTATTTCATCTGATGATCATCAAAATAATAGAGCGTGGGCTTGAATAACGCACCTATTTTTTGAGGAGCATCATTTTATATGACTCATATGCAATAAATAGCTAAATACTTAAATGAATAATCATGTTTAAAACAGTGGGTCAGTATAGAAAGAGTGTAAAATATTTTTGTTTATTTGAAAATTTTGATCTGTTTTTATCTGTCTTTGATCTGTTTGATTTTGATTCTTTGTTTCAATTGAGCCTAATGAGCAAACCTTGTGGTGACATTAATTTGGCAAAAGTATGGACGTTGGGAAGACATTGGCATTTCATTGTGCTTGAATGTTTTATTTAATTATTTTTAATGAAATGATTCCAGATCATGGACACTATTCCAGAAAATGGAATAACTTTAAATAAATGCTCCTAACAAATATATTGCAAAAAAAAAAAAAAAAACTTTAAAACAACATTAATACCAAACTGATGGCCTGAGTGAGACTTTAACTTAATGGCTGTGATCTCTTTTCTGAAACTGGACGTGATGCAGTTTGGATGTTGTGCAAGATTACAATTTTGTTAGACTTATGTTGTATTTGCAACATTGTGTTTGGGTCGTGCGGTTATATTACAACAGCCATCCAGTGATAAGGTTGCTGCAGGGATGACCACAATAATATCAAGGATTTATCACTTCAAATTGACTGAATGATTTTTAAAAAATCCCTTTTTTTTCCATATAAGGATAGTCATATTTGCCAACATAAGCACGCTTGTGACCTAAACTATTATTGATCTTGCATATTAACCTTCTATCCTTTTAACAGATCCTGTGACGTCTGCTGTTGCCAGATAAGTGTGATTACTCTTAAAGATTTCACTACACAACAGCACCTTCTCAGGCTTGTAAGGGTTATCATTACCCTAACGGTCAAAATAATTTGTCATTGTCTCATTGGATATCTGGATTCACTGGATACCTTACTGTAGGTGTCTTATTTAAACATAAGACATTTAAGAGTTTAAAGCACAAAAATTTATAAATATATAGCTTTATCAACCTATCCCTAAGGATTTACATGTCAGACGTAAATGTGGCAAGGATAAACTCACTGATATGGCATAAGAAAGGAATGTTAAGAAAAATCAGATTCAACAGAGAATCTGTCCTCATCTGGGGGATACCAGATAGCGGGACCATAAATAAATAATTTCTATAGCTGTGTTCTACAAGGTCACATGTGCAATTGTACAGCAGAAAATGTGTTTTAAGAAAGATATCACTACAAAATCGTTCATAGGTGGGAAAGCTATTGAATATGATTTACATCAATTTTATAGTCACCAAACCATTCAACAAGCCCTTGTGCCCCTATTTAAGGTTTTGGAGATTGTGACAGGTGCGGGATGTTTTTAATTAAAAGAACTCGCAAAGATCAAACAAGTCCAAAACAGTAAGGCAGCAATCAAACATAATGTCAAAGAGCAAGAACAATCCAAAAGCCACATGCCAATAACAAAGCAAAGCTTGGTTTATCAGTTGTTTGAACTGGGAGTTGTAATGATGTGTGTGCATATTTAGGGTGTGGTGGTTAGTGAGTCCATGTGTATGTGACTGTAAATGTGACAATAAACATGGTGTGTGGGTTTTGTTATCCAATAAGTCAATGTTTGTTGTCTGCAATCCATTGCGTGCATTCGGTGTTGCCATGAGACCCATCAGACATGAACAAACAAATGGTTCCTCATAATCTAATTTTTTTTACTAATTTGCAGTGTCCCTTTCCTCTAAGAAGATAAAGAATGGTAAAGAATGGCACACTATAGTCACCGATTTTTACCTTAATTTCTCACCTGGCTTTATATTTTATATATAGATTTATATATACATATACATTTGATCTATAGCTCTGGTTAGATCAAAAGGCTGGAAAGAAAAAATGTGTACTCAAACCAGTTCCATACCTTTGTGAAGTCTGCAACAGGCATAGCAAAGACATTCTCAGAAGGTCTGGAAAAGCTGTCTGTTTTTATGAATAATGTGTCTTAAGAAACCCCGTATCCTCATCGTTTTTTATATTAAATAAAAGAAAATGATGTAGATTACATTAAAGTAATGTAAACAAATGTTTTACTGTGACAGACTGCAAAGAGTTGACAGATACAATTTTAAAATTGGTTGTATATGGATCAACCTCAGCAACAGCCTCATTTCCCCTCTCATCTAATTTAAACACTCACCATTTAGCATTACCAGTATACTACAGTAATCACCAGTCTAATCATCTGTCTTCATCTGCAGTTGCACTTGTACATGCCTTACGCTAGATGTTTTTTAAAAGCTTGAATGATTCACAAATAATGTTCCTCTGAAACTGGTCAGGTACAGGGACTAGACTGAAAATAAGAGCCAAAAAGTCCTTCTGGAAGCCTGGAGAACCATTCCTACAGATTTCATTAAAAACACTTGACGGTCTGGCTCTTTGGAAGCAAACTATGAAGAAATGAGGGTTGGATCAAGACTTTTTGCACTTTTTTACCTACTGTGATAAATATAAATAATTCTTGGTTTCATTTAATATTATTAGATTTTTATTACAGATTTCCAGAGTTAATGTTCTTTTATTACATCACTTTGAAACGTCCCAAAACCTTTGGCAGTCACAATGAATCATACGGCAGCAATGATTGACTTTTGTGTTTTGAGAAATGATTGTCACACTCAGCAGCCTCTTGTGCCACTGCTAACTCATTAAATTGGTCTCAGAGGATCTTCTAAAGACAACATTTTTATCCATCACCAGTCAACCATACCAGCTTCATAATAAAACATATATTAGTATAGTCAGTGTAGCCTAATCTACTTCTAAAAGTCTAATTATCATGCATACAAATAATAACATACTGTATTACATCGACTATATTGAGTTTCACCTTTGCAGGAATGTACAGTATTTAGGAAAATAATTATTAATTTGCAATAACATGCTAATGTCATGATGCCATTCCTTTTTTTTTTTTGTGATAATGCTATATTGCTAAGAGTCTGATATTTTCTCTGGGGGATTTTTTATTTATTTATCTGATCAATTGCAACTGAACACGAAGTTATAATTTAGTGTTTAACATCTCAAGCAATCAGTGCCACGAGAGTGATAGTAAATCACAGCTCTCCTCTGTAAAGCACATACACAGACACATTACTCTCACTCAAAACTCGATCTAAATGAAATGATTAGTATTGAACCACTAATGTGGAGGCTGTGAAATGATAGCTCTACAGTAATTTGATATTTGGAAATATTCTGATTATGTGCCACTCACTATTATCATGTATATTTGTATATATAAGTTTGTACAGTGATCAGAACTCGCTTTTTCAATGATATCTTTATGTTTTGCTCATTGGAGGACCCAAAACTGTCTCAGAAAAAAAATCTGTCTGTGTGTGTCTGTATGAATGTCTGCATGTCTGTCTAGCTATTGTCATAGCATGCCACAAAAGTGGCTGGACAGGATTTAATAAAACTTTGCCAGCTTTGCCATAGTAGAAGGGAAGTTAGGGAGTTTTGTGCCTGACAATAAACGAAAGTTTTGATAGAGTGGGTGCTGTGGGCTTTGAAACTCTGCACAAGTCTTAAACCACATGCTGGACATAATTTAATGAACCTAACGTGGACTTCAACTTAAACTAATAATATCACTGATTGTGTAAAAGATAATAATCTATTAACTATTTCTACAAACTCTTTAACCGTCAATGACAGGTACTTCCACTAGTACCATATAAACAATGCTGTCTAAAAAAAACATACAGTAGTGTAATGTGTAGTGTGGTGTACCGTAGTATAATGTAATGTAGGCAGAATACATAAAAACACAGGACACCTGACCAGTATACTCATATGTTCCAAAATCTATTGCCACATAAAAAAGCATCATAATAAAATAAACACAGTCAATATATGGTGTGAAAACGTAGAGATTTTTGCAGTTTTTTTAAAAGTAAAACAGCTGGATGTTTTACGAAGCGTGCTGGAGTTAACCGATTTTCATGCAAAACCCATTAGCCTCTATAGGTGTTTTTGTTTCCATCCATCCATGCTTCCTTTATAGGCATGCAAATATTCTTACTTAACGTTGTTTATTTATTTTATTTCCATGTACATTTGAAAAGCCAATGGTTTTGTACATAATAATAATGCGGACATGATAAATATATATAGTATAACAACATACTTGTACTAAAATGGTGCCTGAGACTTTTGCTCAGTACTGTATCTGGAATGGAATGTTCAAAATGGACATCTGGATGTAATTCCACAAAATTTTGGTCATATCGTGTATGGTATATTTTATGAATACCATAAGCTGCATCATACATAACAGAATATGTTGGGTAATTTGTTAAATTTCACCTTTTCCTCAACAATGTCTGAATTAGCCCTTTTCATGAGTAATGATCATTAAATTATACCGTTTAATATATGATTTAGGGAGCACAGTTGTGACATCACAAAAGTGTGTGTGGCAATCTGCTGAAATTTTGAAACATTCGATGAAAGCTGTGTTCAAGTTGCAATAGTCTTTTTTTTCTCTCACGCATCAAGTGTGGAGATGTCCACCATCAACATGGACTGCAGAGTAACATAGCAAGGTTTACTAGATTCCAAATACAATATTCAGTAACTGGTCTGTCAGGTTGTGTGATTGGCAGTGTGTATATCCTTGCTCACATGGTTGAAAGCCTTCAGTTTCTGGACAAATCCAGAGGGTAAAAAACAAAACTTCTGGACATCACATCATCATTCTGTTCATCTGGTTGAACATGGATTGACTGTAGATGTTTTTTTTTTCAGTTATCTTGGTGCCTTGCCTGTATTTTTCCCTTCACTTATGAGTCACACTTATACCATCAGATGTCACAGAATGTCCTTCATCTCACTGACACAAAGATGCGCGCATAGATCAGTCAGAATCTCCGAAGTCTTCTTTTTTTAATAGATGGGATTATTGCGGCATGATGTTTTAATCTCAGCTATCTTTTGTTGATATTGCTTTAGGTTTTATCCATGATAACAGTGTCTGCTAGTGTTCTGATCCCCAATATGGTCACAGAAATGTCTAGGAAAAGCAGAAAAGAAAATGCAAAAAAAATAAAACTAGAATTGCAGCAAGCTGTCTCTAGCTACCTGTCTCTAGTTTAATGTAGTGGATTGTTTTATTTGTCCTTATCCTTTAAAGTGGTTATATAAACATGCTCTCTAACCCTATAAAACTGTTCTATGCAAATTGTTATTTTTAATTACTGTGTGGACAGAATGTACTTCACTCCCAACCATAGGCCTTGGCCCCTAAAATATTGAAGAAGGTTATAAACATATTTTACATTCTCTTTTAATTCATACAGCCATTATTGGAGAATAAAAGTGAAAATATCTTTAAAGGCCAAGGCATGAAGTACGGGTAATGCAATCATCCTCTCCATTTATAATAACGAAATAAATTTATAAATTGTATAACGATTACTAATTTGCATAGCACTTTTCATAGCACTAGAGAGCACTTTTACATGAGTACTATACAGGACAAGGACAAATAAAAGAAAAATCCTCTGTATCAAACAGCAGCCAGAGATGACTCGAGGTAAGCGGAGGGTTTTATTTGAAGCTTTTCCAAAAATCCTTTTCAGAGACCACAGAAGGGATCAGGGAGCAGACAGACAAAGTCATTATAGGGATATAAATGTTAGAAAAATATAATGAAGAAAAATCATAGAAATTATTCACTCACGTACTCACTCACAGTCGTATATACTGCTTTATAGGGTCATGAGGGTCATGAGGGGCACAAGAGTCTCAAGAGACTTAGGGCACGAGTCGCGGTAGACCTTGGACGGGGTGCCAATCCTTCGCAGGGCACACACACACACATTCACACTTACACACTAATTCACACACTATAAGCAATTTGGCAACGACAATTAACCTAATCTGCATGTCTTTAGGGTGTGGGAGGAAACCGGAGCACCTGGAGGAAACCCAGACCCGAGGATGGGAATTGAACCAAACCCAGACCCTGGAGGTGCAAGGCGACAGTGCTAACCACTAAGCCACTGTGCTGCCATGTATAGAAATAATAATAATAATAATAATAATAATAATAATAATAATAATAAAAACAGACTAAAGTCTAAACAAACAAAAACATGAGAACAATGAAGAATAAAGAAACTAGCAATGAAGCAAAGTGTCAACTAAAAAGGTAGAGAAGAAAAGAGATATTCCCACCATAAAGAATTATACCTTACAACTACATCTTTATCATATTGAGGATTATGCAATGACAAACAACAAACATGCACTCATTAGCCACTTGATCAGGAACACCCACTCACTTATGTAGTTATCCAATAAGGCAGTCATGTGGCAGCAGTACAGTGCATATAGTCATGCAGATACAGCACAGATCAAGAGTTTCTGTAAATATTTACAGCAGATATACAGGGACAAAGTAATATTACTAAGCTTAATTATTGCATGGCTGTTGTTGGAAGGTGGGCTGTTTTGAGTATTCTCTTCTTATTTGACATACAAATGTTTCTAGAGTGTACGTACACAGATTTGTTTAGAACGAAATGAAAACCATCCAGTAAGTGTGAAAATGCCAAACTGGATTATGCTGAGAGAACAATACAGTACAATACAGATACAGTAATTTATGACCCATCTTATGAAATCAGGTATTAGTTAGTTCAGTAAGGTTAGTTTTGTGCTATTGCCAATAGAGTGCAGAAGGTGAAACGTGTCAATTCTTCTATTTTGGCAAAAATGGGTTGACAAATAACTTTTATTTCTGATCCTTCAAAACAAGTAAGAACGTTTTAATTCTAAACATGTTTTAAAGCACTTTAATGGACATTATCCAAACCAGTTATTCCACTTGTCATAGAAAGCATGAATTTTCTTTTTTGCTATAAATCTGAGCCACTGGTGAAGTTATTTTCAGGTGTAGCAGGGAACTTCTGGTGTCAAATGAGGCTGCAGGTTCCCTCTTTCTTACTATTTAACGAATCCTCTCTTATATAGGCTAAAATTAGGATTTTCATGTTTTTTTTTCCAGGGCCTCCTCGTAAAAAAAACTTGCACCGACCATATCTCAGCAATCGGACATGATATAGTAATAAAAATGAATATAGTATCATAATGGAGCCTATTGAACTCACAAAATGAAATTTAATACCTGATTTGAAATGACAGGTCATGTTTTAAAAAGCACTCTGGTGAACAGCACTGCATCTCTGAATGCCTAACACATTGAGCCTTGAGGCAGATTAACTACAACAGCAGTACATTGGGGTCTACTTAAACAGAAACAAGAACCTAAAGCGAATAAGGGCACATGCTCACCTAAACACAGTTGAAACGTGATAGTTAGGACTAGGAAAACTGTTTTAAAAAAAAATCTTTTATCTTACTTTGGTGAGCCTGTGCCCATTGTGGCCTCATATTCCTGCTCCTGTTGGGTCAAACCAGTCTGGCTTGTTTCTTTTGTGTGAAAATCCCGGTAGATCAGAAATTTCTGGAATACTCAAACCGGCATGTCTGGCACTGACAACATTGGCATACTCAAAGTCACTGAGACCATATTCAAACCTGGCATTAACATGTGCCCTGATTGATATGATTGAAAGTAGCCAGCACTAAGTCCAGATGTAAACAGGATAAACTTTGCCTAGAAGATCATTGTAATCTGATCACTGAAACCAGACCCGGAGGTGATCTGGGACAGTGAGTGGAATGAGCGCAGTCATTGTCTGTAACGCTACATATAGTCAGGTTCTGTTCTGCTTTTGATGGATGAGTCATTTTTGATTTTACAGCTTTCAGCTGTTTTCAATTTTTATTTAGGGTTTGGGAAAGTGGAATTTGCAACATTGACTGATTGTGTTCTGTGGCAGTGCTACAGTAGTAAATCTAAAACACATAATCATGAAGGTTGTCAAAAGCCCACTAGTAATAAAGTGCTCTAGTCTACATATTTTTTCTGCATTCATCATAGCATCTCTAAACACAGAATATCACCAAGCTGTGCAAAGAGTCAGAAAAATAACTGACTCTTATATAACACAAAAGGGTTCAAGCTTAAAATCTTACATCTATGAATGAACATGCACTTATACCTCGGTTTAGGGGTGGTTGGAGTCGTTCATGGACATCAATAACCTTTATTGAGTGCACCGAGTGGTCAATACCTGCCAGAGAAATGATACACTTATAGGTAAAATGCTACAAGAATCGCATGAATGCACCATTACAACCATGCTCATGCTTTCACAGAAATGAAATCATGGCATCACACACAGGAGCCCCTTTGGTTCAGTATGTCAGGGTACATGGGTGGGTTTGTATTTCTGAATACATCTTATTGACCTCGAACCCTGCCGTGCCTGTTCAAGTGTGTGTACATATGACTTTATGCTAGACCCCTAGCTGTGGCCTGACCTAATGGAAATGGAAACGGTCCATGGAGCTCGCGCTGGGATGTGATTTAAGAGACAGCGACCCTCCTGCCTCCAGAATGACCCCTTCCACCGACCCCTTCTCTCAGTTTCACTTACGCGTAATTAGCCGCATTGGATGAAGTGGGTCATTATGTGGTAGCATTAGGTTCCGTCTGCGTCATTTCACGCCAGAAAGCGCTTTCTCTGGAGGATTGGGGGAATTAAAAGACTTCACACACACACACACACAGGGAACGCTCGCGTCGTGGAGAGCAACTATATCCTCACGGACTGCAAGTTCTGGGAGGGAAAAACCCAATAAGCCAGCCCTCTCTCTCTCCATCTCTCTCTCTCTCTCTCTTTACTCCGTCAGTTGGCTGAGTTAGACAGACTTGTGGCTGCACTTCAGCGGCATCAGACGGCGGCGGTGCGCGACAGAAGCGGACGCTGCGCACAAGGCAATGATGAAGGTCAGTGAAGCTCATAAACATGTCAGGATTAAATTAGGACTTAAGAAGAGGAGACGACCCCCGAAGTCGAGTCTGATTCATCATATTATATACCTCATGATGCTATAGTTTAAAATTTGATTAAGATTTTTTTTGAAATTTGTATTCTAAGGGCTCTCATTTAAACTTTTTAGCATTGTTTTGTTTTTAGGTTCGTGCGTTAGAATGATATAGATTTTTTTGCATCTCTAAAATATAAAATACACAGTATAATCTATTTGAACGCACTGCCAAATTAAAGTAAAACTTTCTTTTTTTTTAAGTTTTAAAAATGAACAGTTAGGATATACAGTATAATGGCATGTTTAGACTGATATCAAAGTTTAGAACTGAAGACCAGCTCTAAAAACCTCATACGCATGATTTATAAAATAC
>JAQMYK010000001.1:24634054-24659407 GCA_030014345.1 Clarias buthupogon
TATTAAGTACTCGGTATCGGTATCGGCGAGTACTGAAATTCAAGTACTCGTACTTGTACTCGTTTTCCAAAAAAGTGCTATCGTCGCATCCCTAGTTACAGTTGCTTACAGTTGTTGAGTAATAAATTAGACCAAAAAACTAAACAAAAAAAAAACGTAAATCCTTAGTTACACATTAAACATAATGATATATGTTCATAAACATATACATATTATACACATTATAAACATAATTGCTTGCACCAGCTTCTGAAGAGGACTCAAGTCTTTGTCTTTATCTTAATTTTTTGTCTTTGTAGGCCCTACGACCGTACCAGGTGCTACCTAATGTTCGCACAACGTGCACAGGTTTGCGTGGGCCTTACATGAACACGCCAACAGGTGCAGCACATTTGTGCTGATTGCGTTTGTGGCGGCGTCCCCTAACAACCGCGTGATCTGCCAATTCAGAACTCGGCGGCGTAGTCGCCTGCAGATCCGAACAGTGCAGAGTGTCATTTCGTGGATCTGCCCCTCGTGAGACCGGCGTTGTTACATATGCAGCAAGCAAAACCGCAATGAAAAAAAGGTCATTAAAATAAACAAAAAAAAAACATATGATACACTGTTTACAATTAAAGGTGCATTAATGGTAATATAATAAGAATATACTGTTTCTATATAAACATACATGATGACTGTACAGTATATGCGATAGGAACTTAAGCAACTGTACATAAGGTGCACCAGCAAGTTGAACTGTTAATTAAAGAGAGAATGAAAGGACTCGATCATATCAGTCAATGAAAACAAAATGTATATGAGCATATTTATAGTGATGTCAGAGGAGGAGCTCCCTCTCCTGACACAGAGCAGAGTTATTGTAAAGTCATTATTGTAGCCTGCAGAACATACTTGATTAAGCATTAATAATAAATAATAACCAGATGCACATTTTATCATCAGTGTAAGTTTTATTTTAATAGTTTCAGCACCGCACTCCAGTGTTTCCAATACACCGATTTATTTGTGATGACTAACCACAATACCATTAATGACCAACAAATATAATTTTTGTATTTTTTATTTCTTACTTAATTGTGTGTTTTGTTATGCCTCCCTATCACATAAAAACATTGACCCGGCAGGGCAACATAATACAGAGTCCATGAAAAGAAGTGTGGAGACCCACCTCTATAAACTGTTAGCAAGCATGTAAGGAGCCTGGCTAATCAGGAAAGCAAAGCTAGCATTAGCACACAGCCGGGTTGTTGAGATTTTAGCACCCATAAAACTGTAGCTGCTGCTTGTGCACAAGAGGACAGATTCTGTCACCTCAGTGCTCAAGAATGAGCCTTAAAATTTCTTTATCATAACCTGGCCTTAAACAGAAATCACAAAAGACATGCTGCTCTAAAAGCCTGAACAAAGAGGTTGTGTACTTTTTTACTCTCCAATTTATGTTGCTTATTTAGTTGATCAAAAAGTGATTATTTTTTGTACATCCTGTATTTTTTTATGTACAGGTTTCTTTCATCTTTATTTATTTTAACAATACTATAATAGTGTTTGTTCAACAACAACAAAAAAATTCATTGCTTTAAGGGTCATTTTATTATTACTATTATTATTATTATTATTAATAATGCTATTGTTATTATCAGTGTGTAAAACCATATACTGTCAAACTGTTATATTTTGATAGATTGATTATCATACCATGAAAACTCATACCGTTAAAACCCTAGTAACATAAGTACATTCACTTTGTTACAGTATTTAAATCAATGTTTCACATATCTGTACTTCACCTGAATAGTTTTATTTGTACATACTCTACTTTTACTCCACTACATCCTACAACAAATATTTGTACTGTACTTTCTACCCCACTACATCTTAGTATTGCCTGCATGTTTTTTATTTTAATTTTTTACATTATGGCTTCATCTTTGTTTAAATAAATAATGCCACTGTAGAAGAATAAGTTATATCTTGTTGTTTGTCTGAGGTTGCATTTGCATAATACTAAGACCTGCATGTTTTTACACACAAAACTAGAATTAAGTGAGGGGGCACTAACTTAAATACACATGAATGCATTTCGTTATTGCTATTTGATATTGGTCCAAAGCTTACACTCCATTCAGTTTATCTACTATGAATTCTACATTTCTATAAACATGGAAAAATAAACATGCTGTACAGATGTAGAAGAGAGTGTTTTAGGATTTTGCACAGATTAACTGATTTATTTATTTTGGTTTCTATATGCATGAACATATACAGTAATGACAATTATTTTTCATATTTCTTTTTTTTTTTTCTTTACAGTATGTTACCTGTTAAAGTAGGAGTGCTGCTCGGTCAATATCTGGGAGCGTTTGACTTTATGGCTAAGTTCAAAGGGCATTCCAAGAAGAGCAACTAAAGACTGAAGAAAAAACGTACGCCCGTCCGTAGGATCATCGTCCGTGTTTTCAGTGACATTAAACTAAAGGCATTAATGGAACTGAGCGAAGTCAAATTAAGAAGAATAAAGCAATGAAGAATTATTATTTTAATATGCCAACAATACAATGCAAACTACTATTGAGACCAATCTGTAACCACTCAAAAGCACTTAATCTGGAAAGTACATAAAATGTACCAGTATAATAACAACCTAATAATAGTAGTGAATGTCTACATGTGTCTAACAACTGTTTGTATTTTATGATGAAACTAAGTTGTAAACTGAAGCAGCCAGCACTTATTGGTTGTAAATGTTATCATGTCTTGTATTAGGACATACTGTACCTCTGATGAAGGACACACACAGTGTGCATAAGTTGCCTCGATTGATGTTTCTGTAACTCATTTAATATAAATAACTTTATAATTTTTATATTTCTTAACAGAATGTAAAATGTACTGAGGATGGTGGTGCTAAAAGAAGACCAAGTACAGCGACTAAACACTGATCAATGTAAAACCTAATAAAGCTTTACTTTATTGATTAATTTGCTTGTTCTTACTGGATCTTTTTATTAATTTTTTTTTTTTTTTTTACACACAGACCCTTGAAAGCAGCTGATTTTAAGCTTTAGAACTCCATGTTCAGCTCTCTTGTTTGAAACGTAATTTGCCAGTTTCACTGGTGAACTATTGCGCAAAGTGCTGCGTTTCGCAACCATTCATCCTCGAGATGGATCACACGCCTTCAGGGAACACTTACACTCTACAGATGATTACTGAGAGAGCGATAATCGAGAGCACAGAGTGGAACAATCAGAATCACACTTTATCCTCCATTATGATAATACCATGCCATTACTCCTTATTTGTTCATGATAACCTATTACTATTTAAGAGGAATGCAAATGATTGCTCGATTAAGATTCAGTAGCAAATTTTAAGGCATGGGGTTCCACGACTGCTTTGAATCTTAACCAGCAGGCAAAAAAAAAAACAAAGATGATTGTGTACTTGATAATGACTTCAAAGTAGTTTCAAACCATATTATATAAAATATATGCTGCTTAAAGCCTCATCAAGCTTGGATCGTCCTAGCACATTATTCATAAGGAGTCGTGACTTGTGTGGGAGATGACAAACACGTTGCATTTCGTACAACGCAACAGCTTGTCTGATTAATAACAAGCTGGCTGTTCTCAGTGCTTACTACAAAACATGCACAGGTCACCGAGGCATCTGTAAATCACTTGGCAGTGCTGCTCTGAAAACCATAAAAACAAAACAAGTCCATAGGGTGAGCCTGCTTGAACCGAAAGGTAGGGATTTACAGTGAACCACTAACACATGAACTGCAGGATTGCAGCGCCGTCATGAGGACGCTGCAGGAAGTGTAAGCCTTAGCAGCGAGTTACTTGAAGGTGAAAAAAAAAAAACAATACAGCACACCGTATGGAAAAATAAACCCTTATTTTTATTACAGAAAAAGTGAAGAAGACAGAAATAACAGTTCTCCTTCCGTTATTTATTTGACTCTTGATAACATTAATGCAGAATCCACATGGGATATTATATCTGTACATGATTTTAAATGCATCTCTGCAAGAGAGTCACAGAATGACTAAAACATGATCTCAGTGCAAACGTGTTCAAAAACTCATCATGGAAGAAGCACTTGCACTCTCTCAAGTACACACAAACAACTCCATAAAAAGTATGTGCACACAAATACCCACACAAGCATGCACATACACACCAACACGCACCACACACACACACTCCTGCCCACTGGGCTCAAGTGTAAATAAAGTTTTTAAGGCTTCCTATTAGAAGGATGCACTCATCCACACATCAGCACACACCGCAGAGAGGCACATTCAGTGTTCTGCTATTAAAAGTCAGTGGCTTTCAGTAGGGCTTCCCTCCCAGAGAAGTGAGCATTTCTTCCCTCTCTTTAGCTGTAGGCATTTCAGGCTTTATACCTTCACGCCTGCGTTGGAGCATCACTGTTTGCTAAGGACAAAAAAATAAAGAATTTTACAGTTTAACATATTTCATTTGATATGCATACTTGCTGTACATGGCTCTAGGGCAAAAATATTTTTATATTCATAAATTTTCATTCATCAAACATATTGGAGGACATTTGATGGTAGAAACATTTTAATGTTTTATTTGCTCTTAAAATGACATAACCGTAGAATCAAATGGTACTTTTTTATTCTACATAAAATACATACTGACAAATCAAAACGTTTTTTAAATCCAAATTAGAACACTTTAGATTTTATTTTTATTTATTTATTTATTTTTTTAATTACTAAATAAAACCTCAAATTTATATAAGCATTCAAACCCTTTGCTAAGGCACTTCAAACTGTATACATTTACAACACTAGAACTTGACTTCTTGTCCTGCGTCACCCTGAATTGACTGGACAAAATTTTGAAAGTCAAACACAGCAGGGGCAGCTCACTGGTTGAGTTCATTGTTGTAATACTGACCAGACCAGACCAGACCAGAATGTCACAGGTTCAAACCCCACTGTTGGGCCCTTGAGCAAGGCCCTTAACCCTCAACTGCTCAGATGTATAATGAGATAAAAATGTAAGTCGCTCTGGGTAAGGGCATCTGCCAAATGCTGTAGATGTAGATTCCCCAGTGTTGAATTAACTCTAAGGGCGCGCTCACACTAGGCACGATTAATTTGTACCGTGCCCAGGAACGATTGCGCCCCACTGGTCAGCGTTCACGTTGTTTTTCTCCATCATCAGGTACACGTACTTATTCTCATCCTCCGATACAGCAGGTGGCAGTATGCGGTATGCTCCTAGATGGTATGTAGTCAAGTCAAGTAGGCTTTTATTTTCATTTCAACCATATACAGCAGTTCAGTACAGTAAAACGAAACGGCGTTCCTCCAGGACCAAGGTGCAACATACATGCAACATAAATTAACAGAAACTGGCTCCCATATCCGACTCGACCTGTGCCCGAGTATGCTGCATCGTGCTTGAGACCACCTTTTCCAGCGGATTCAGGCACAGTTACGAAGTGCGGAACGCTTGTGTTCTCTGATCAAAATGAGCCAGACTTTGGGGTCAAGTGTTCTCGGAAATGATCCGAGGGTCCTAATGTGAAAATGCCCTTAGGGTGTGAATTATCACCCAGCAGTGTTTATACGAGTCATGTTGGACTCGAATAAACTCTGATAGTGTGGCGATTTTCCTGTCCACGTGTAGAAGCCTATGTTCACACTGCAAGCACAAGTGGCCCAAATCTGATTTTTCTTTTTGCTCATATGTGATTCAGATCTTCTTTTTCATACCAATGTGAACAGCTCAAAGCACACTGACTCTGATGTCTGAATCTGATGGGACCAAGAGAATGGTAATAATTGGGGGAACGTGTGAATGGAGCCAAATACAGAGAGGTCCCAGATGTCACACAGTTCTCCTTCCAATCTGACTAAGCAGAAAAACGTCTAGGAAGAATAGGAGAAAATGTTAAAAGTCCAGGTGAGCAAACCTGTAAAGACTTACCCAAGAAGACTCAAAGATGCAATTAGTGCTATAAAGTTGCTTCTAACAAACTACTATATAAGGGGTGTGAATACTTATCTAAATGAGAGATTTTAGTTTGTGAAATCTGTTGTTATGAATCATTCGTATGTAAAGTGAACACAATTCATTTTAAATTAAATCCATAACACCCTAAAATGTACAGAAGGGCTGTGAATACTTTGTCTATAATGAAAGACACGGCTGGTCTTTGTTCCATATGTGTGGAGACAGAATCATTATTGAATTCATCTTTCATAAAAAAATGTAAAAAGAAAAAACAAGAAAACAAAATTACACTACGAGCTTCACTTAAAGCACTACTTAAATAATGTTTAATCCTGAGAGATTAATCAACCCAATGTATTATCATATATCATTTTAAAAACACTTTCGTAAGTATATGTTTATAACTACACATTTGCCATGTAAATTTTTTTTTATTACTTAAATTCTTGAGGCTCTACAATTTACAACTGAGAGCAATGGAAACTCTCCTAACATTAGCTAGCTATAGGCTCCATGACCTCACAATAGAGTACCACTTATAGAGATGACATATGGCCTGCAGATCAGAACTGGTGCTTTAGACCAAATATCTCGAATGAAAATTGTTTCCCTTATACTTCTGCAATGTTCCTGTAAGTCTTTCACTACACTTGTAATAGTTGTATTACAGTTTCATCAGATATGTAAGAATAATATCAAAAGACCTTTCTAGTAAGCTGAGGAATGGCTTTAAATTACATCATATGGCACATACAAAGTACAAAGGTAAGAAAATTTCTATTCACCGAAACGAACACCTAAACAAATACTGTATCTAATGTTAGCCCACAGAGTTCACTGATTCAGCTGATATGGTGTGAAATGTCTTTTGCCCGAGGTAAAATTTTTGGTCACTAACCAGCATCCTCCTGTGCTACTCTGTGCACACAGGGACAAAGAAATGCTCTGGATATTTCTTCACTCGTTTCTGAAACTTTTAACCCTTAAATACCTTACGGCAGACCCTCAGTATGAGCGTGAAAGACGGGTTGCTGCCTCACCGTAATGAAACATGTAGAGAGAACCAAAAATCCAGTAGCAAGCAAAGATGAGCGGGCTCAAGCACCTGTGCCATCGCCACCCGGTCGCCCCACACAACCTGTGTGCCTTTTAAGCAGCTGATGTCACTGAATATGCCACAAGTTTAAGGCATCCTCACAAGTGGACGCGTTTGTCTGGGGTGGCAGGTTGGCGATGGCCGTGCGAAACATACAACCTGTGTGCCTTTTGAGCAGTTTAAGACCTTCAAACAGCCCCAGATGCTGATGTTACTCAATGTGATGTCACTTAATATGATGTTACCCAGTAAGTTATTAGCCACTTTTAGCAGAAGTTTAAGGGCCTTAAACTTGCCTTTTGAGATATCAAAAATCCCTTTGCAATTCACATTTCACAGTGCTTGGACCCTAATGAATGAAATGGTCAATTTCTGTTGATTGACCATTCTCATGACATCAACCTGCACGCTGAATAACATGCAAGAAAGCGGTCATTAACGTTAATGTGATTGACGCATGCTAAGTGCACACAGAGATTCTGGAGAAGGTTTCCATGTTCGTGTACGATTTGCTTATCTGATTCGTCCTGTGGCCGAGTACGCCTGAACAGGGAACGCTTGTGTTCTCACTGAACAAAATGAACCAGACTTTTAGGGCCGAGTGTTCTCGAAATTGATTCCAGGGCCCTAATGTGGAAATGCCCTTAGGGTGTTGAATTAGTGTGAATTAATCAGTGTAAACCTAAAGGACTAGTCGCTGACTCATAGTACTGACTAACGTAGACAACGTGACAGAAGCAATAAAAACAGAAGGTGGATTTAAAAGTCTTAAAAAAACTTCAATACACAAGGACAATTTATTTCCGTCCACTTCAATATGATGATATGTTCGGTGGTAGAACATTTTATGAAATATAATCCCAATTGTAGGGGGTGAACAGTTATGTACAGAGAAACCTCGGATTGCGAGTAATGCGGTTTGCGAGTGTTCTGCAAGACAAGCAAAGACTTTTAATAAATTTTGACTTGGAACAATGCTCATACTTTTTTTTTTTTTTAAGGTAAAGTGCAGGTTAATTTGTTTTATTTTTACTTAATATTTTGTGTTAATTATTTTTATGTATTTATTTTTTTGGGCTGTGGAACGAATAATTTGAGTTTCCATTATTTCTTATGGAATAATTAAATTTGGTTTACGAGTGTTTTGGAATACGAGCCCACTTCCAGAACGAATTATGCTCGTAATGCAAGGTTCCACTGTATAGTAAATCCACAAGTTATAAACATAGTCGTCATTTTAATTGTATCGCAGTGCTGTCATGTGTTCCATCAGTGATATTTAGTGCTAAAGTCTTGTGCCACCCCTCATTTCTTCATATAAAATTTTATTAAATTATGAAGATTAAATTAAAGAAATGGGAACACTGACATGCTGCAGTGCCTTAGGATAAAAATTAAAAACTGGTTTGTAACATCCTCGGCAGCAACCTCATTTCCCTTCTCGTCTGTTCCGACCACTCAGCATTTAGCATCACCAGTACACTAATCACCGGCCTCATCATCTGTCATCATGTGAACCCGTTTCTCATTGGTTCATGCCTTATGTTAGATGGGTTTTATGCTTAAATTGTGCATAGGTCACTGTGTGGATTGACAAACAAAAAAATATTCCTCTGAAAATGACAGCCAAAGAAGTCCTTCAGGTGGCCTGGAGAACTATTCCTCAAGACTACATTAAAAATATATAAAAGAGAGTCTGGATCCTTAGAAGTAAATATGAAGAAATGCGGGGTGGCTCAAGACTTTTAATTCCTTAGTGCATTCAGAAGGTACCTTTCAGATAAAGTACCACATTTAAGAGGAGGTGCTGATGTGTCTCTCAGTAAACTGATTTGATGTGAATCAGTTGACACTTTGGCTAAATGTAATAGTCCCTCTTCTTATAGATGGCTACAATTTCACCAACGTGTACTTCCACGTAAACAATACATCGAAGCGCTGTAATTTATGGGGTAGGAATTATTCTGTACTCACCCAGTACTTCCTGCAATTCTTATACTTCAAGAAGTATGCCGAGCACATGCTCTTATCATAGTTATATGCGTCCAGGCACTTTCGAGATCCATCACTTTCCTGCGTAGAGACGATAACGTCATACACATTATTACCTAGTGTGGGAAGGTTGAATTGTTATAATCTGTACAAGGAAGATTACAAATTGTTACTGTGTGCGATAACACTGAGTACAAGCGATTTCGTCAGTCACTGCGAGTACACAACAGAGTATAGAATTAAATTATCATCGATCGCTGATCAAGAAAAAGTTTGAACGTCAACCATCAGCTGATATTTACAGTTTTCTGGCATTCTCAAGTGTAAGTATTGGAACATTACTAGGAGAAAAGGTTCAATAATCAATAGTGATTGATAAAAATTTCAATTAAATGCAGAGGACCGCCATCCAATGAAGTTGTGATCTTTCATGACGATGCATGTCCGCATACTTCTGTCCACACTGTCCACACTGCAGGTATTCCTAATAAAGTTGATGGTGTGTCCATGCTCATATTTTCTGGACACGTTAATTTTTATACATTTTTCTATTTTTTTTTCTTGCATTGGTTGATATAATGCAGGCCACAATGATTGATTAAAAGACGTGCTCCTTCATCCCAGTGGTTCTGTGTATCGAAAGAGAACGATGTTCATGACCGCTATGTGCAAACATTTCCCTTTGTGACAATTCTCATCATTAACGACATTTATAATGGCAGTCTGGAATGGAAACACTATGGGAAGATGAAAAAAAGGAAAACATACAAAAAAAAAAAAAAAGAAAGAAATCAGAGGAAACAAAAATAAACCCAAAAGAACGCATAACATACGAATGAATTAATTATGCCAAATATGTTGGCTATATCTACAGTATCTCATTTTTTAACCTTGAACCTGGTGTTATATTTATTCCGACACACACAGTGCATTTAAACAAATCAATCTGTCTTAAAGTTTGATATAAAAAAAGAAAGAAAGACATTATGCCGTACACATAACCTGACCTCTATACAGGGGTTGCTGTCTGCATTGCGAACTTTTCCGGCATTCGACCTGGTGCTCATCCTTCAGACGCATCCGTGATCTTGTTTGCTGAAATACAAGACTTGCGGTCAAAGTGAGAACGGCATATTTACGAACAATTCCAGTGTGTACACAAAGTGTCACTTTCGATCTATGCTGTGCAAAGCAACATGCCTGTGGAGCTGTAGGGGGTGAAACCAGCTGAAGAGCCTGATTAGCACATTTCTTTTGGGATGCATGAGGCACGACTGTTAAAATAAGATCACTGTACAGTAGGTCATATGTATGATCTTCTTAAAACATCATCATGTAGATCAGTAACATGCAATTTTTCATATTTGCCATATATACACTACCAGTCGAAAGTTTGGACACACCTTTTAATTCCATGGTCTTTCCAGATTTTTATTTCTTTCTACATTGTAAAACAATGCTGAAGGCATCCAAAATATGAATCTCCTTTGAATGGTAAATGTTAAGATGTGTCTGCTACTTATTATCTGTAATGTTTTCATCACCACCAGTTTTCAATCTGAGGTAGGTTTGTTAATGGGTAATTTTTGAGACTCTAAATGAACTTGTCCTCTGCAGCAGAGGTAAGTCTTGGTCTTGCTTTCCTGGGATCGTCTTCATGAGACCCGGTTTCATCATGGTGCTTGATGGGTTTTTAACATGCATTTGACAATACTGCTCTTGCAAGGACTAGTCCAGAAAAAAATCCAGTATTTTGAAAGAAAAAAATCCAGTATTGTTCTAGAATGTAAGAGAATAAATCCAAACTTGTGTCCAAACTCTTGACTGGTTCTGCACATTTGCAGTGTTGGAAAAATCTGCAGTAAAACCAGTTTCTTCACAAAAGGCTTGACGGTGACATTTACTTCCCTCACTCACTCCATAAGCTGTTGGAATTGTGAATCATACAGACAGCGTAATCTACACAGATACAGTTGTTTGTGATGCATTAAACAATCTTCTACAGTAGTGTAGTCTGTAATGTTCGCTGCTGTTCCAGTGATGAGCAGCAAAACAGACACACTCCTTCCTCTAAACCTACCTTTCAATTCAACCAGCTCAAGCAGACTTTAAGATGAAATAATTATAATACTAATTGCATTTTGAACACACATACATAAAGAATTAAGTATTTTATCTTTACTCGTTTATACATTTTAGAGTAATTGTCAAGACAAGTGCGTAAACCTGTATTTATGCAGTTAGTAAAAACAACCTGCAAGCATCTTAGTCTAATACGTTTCAGAGTTGCCTTGAGAACCGTGGCTCACTCTTGACATTTTCCTCAGCGTAAAGGGGAAAACAATCCACCCAAACCACATGAATCATCATCTTTATGATTAATATCTATCTATATCCTGTAATATTTATTGACTTTTTTTTGTTAGACACTTTTTAATAAACATGTTATTCAGTTTTTACTTGTGTCATGCGCGACATGACTCCACTTTACTCTACTGTTGTATATATATTCCTCCTCTGACTGAAAACTGTGTTGCCATTATTATATCTTTAAAAGGTGAGTATGTCTATATGATGACCGGCTCTAAAGCAAATACCTAGAGCCTTACAGCATAAACTGCATCCATGCTGATTTGACTTCAGTCGACGTGAGAAGGAACGCGTTTGATAAAGTTGAGAGGAAACTACTCCAAGGTATCAAATAAGAATTTAATATCTAACTGGTATTTTCTTTGGTTTTTACTGATTGGAGATCATGAAATTACAAGTTGTGACACTGAGTCGGACACAGCTTTGTGCCTTGCTTCATTTCTAGGCCGATTCAGATGTCTGTCCAAAGCTTTTGCCGCCACTTGGACAGACACGGCTGAAAAATAGAGAAAATAAATTAAAATTATGTGTCGCTACACTGAGTACAGAATAAATTTTTTTTACATTTATATATGTTTGTCTCTGAGATGATAAAAATGTCACCCATCCTCTATAACCCTACAGGCACCGCACTCCAAACTAGTCACACACTATCAGGCAGCACTGTGTGCTAGAACAAATTATTTGCTAAAATAATAAATCTAAAATCAATAAATATCTAATAGAAAAAAAAATCATAATACTTATAATCATAATACTCATAAAACCTATTCCAGGAGACTTAGGGCACAAGGAAGGGTGGACACCCTGGACAAGGTGCCAATCCATCAAAGGGCACACACACACTCAATGACACAGTACGGGCAATTTTGGAACACTTAATCTGCATGACTTTGGACTGTGGGAGGAAACCGGAGTACTCGGAGGAAAACACCAAGCACAGAGAGAACATGCAAACTCCAGGCACACAGAGGCGAGAATCGAACCTGGCCGGGAATCGAACCAGGACCCTGGAGGTGCAAGGCGACAGTGCTAACCACTAAGCCACCATGCCACCTTGATAATCCCCCCCCCCCTCCTAATTTTTAATAATAAACATTTATACTTACAATTAAGTCCCTATGTATACAATTAAAAATATTTTTTTTTATGAATTCATATATGATTTAATTAGAGGCTGTAAAATCTTGTAGTTCCTTGTAGTAATCTTATACTTCTACTCGAAATCCTCTAAATCTTGGCAGGCAGCACAGCATCCACAGCAAGTTTATTTGGAGCTAGTGTTAGTACCCGTCGGGTAGTTTGTAAAAAATTATTCAAATGTTAAAGCTAAAAATTAGCTGATCAGCTTTAATGTAATTAGTAATATCATTTCAGGTTGAAGCACACATGTCTGTCTTTCTGAGACCGGTTTCTGGTCCTCCAATGTGTATGAAATGTAAAGATATCACTGAAAGAGCAAGCTCTGGCCACTGTACAGACAAAACCTCTATTTTATTTATATAGATTGTTACAGAATATGAAAAAAGTAATTCCTAATCAGGATATTTATTTTAAAAAAACATGATACAGAATCACAATACAAAATGAATCTGCACCTAGGTGTTGCAATAATATCGTATCGGGTGGTCCTTGGTGATTCCCATACTTATTCAAGGGTTCGTGATTCTGTATCTCATTTTGCTAGGTATCATACTAGTAATCTTATAATCTCAATGTCCTGCATGTAACAACAACCAAGAAACTATCACAAGGGTCACTAAAATCTCTCTTACAGTTTTATTTAAATATATATATTTAAAGGAGCTATTTTTCATTTAAGAAAGGCCCTTAACCCTCAACTGCTCAGATGTATAATAAAAAATGTAAGTCGCTCTAAATGCCTAAATGTAAATGTTCCACCTTCAAGATCTGTCATGGCCTGAAGAAAGCAGTACAGCACTGCATCGATTAATAACAAAAAATTTTCATGCCGCAAAGTGACTGTCAGATAGAGGCACATCCAAACACAAAACAAGCGTTCTGGACCGTATTTCATTTTTTCAAACAGGTTTTCTCAGCCACTTATAGACTTGTGCTCAAATCAAATCAGCTTACATGATTCAATTTGATAGTGATTACATATCTCCCAGGTTCTCACTGTAAGTGTTAGGTTTAAGCAGATTGTTAAACTGGCAAACAAATTAAGTTTTAAGATGAATGAAAAGAAGAAGAAATATTGCTTGATGCATCTGCTGCATTATTACTGCCGCACCTGGACACGCTTACCGGCCAGGTCCGAACTGGCAGAGAGAGAGAGAGAGAGAAACACACACATATAATATGGCTCTGAAAAATAATCTTCAATCTGGCAGAACTGACAACATGGCTAACTGTACACCTGAAGCTGTATGTAAGTGTGTAAGTATATGTTATTGTCCAAAACATTATACGGGACACACTTTAACCAATTGTGGTGTGTATATAATGCAAGCGAGTCCCTCTTAGCCTTACATTCAGTCGTTAATAGAAACATTCGTCTTCCAGTCTATGGCGTGGTGGCTTAGTGGTTAGCACTAAGCCAGGGTCAGGGTTCGATTCCCAACTCGGGGCTGTGTGCATGGAGTTTGCATATTTTCCCTGTGCTTGGTGGGTTTCCTCCTGGTACTCCGGTTTCCTCCAACATGCTGGTTAGGCTTATTGGCATTCCCAATTTATTTCCAATTTATAGTGTGTGAATGATAATCGGGCGTCGAGCTGGGCAACCTGACTACTTAGTAACTGCCCCAGAAACAACGAATATACCTCCAGGGTGGATATCCCCTTGAGAGAGAGAGACCCGGTCATAGAGAGAGACTCTGAGACAGACAAACAATAGGACATACGTTTGCATTTTCCAGTTAGACAAAAGGATTCCAGTGGACTTGTTTGCATGTATATTCGTCTTGACCTGGACTATAGGAAGCGTTATCATATGAAGAGTCTGGAAGTGCAGTGAGGGGTTGTGTGGCAATGGGAAAGGTCACATGATATTACAAAAACCTTGCAATATTTAAGAAATCAAAAAGAAAATGTAATTATGTAATTAAACTTCTAATGTGTTTCATGGTAGAATTTGCCTTTCTTGAGCGAGCAAAAAAAAGCATAAACCACTGTCTGACTTTAAGAAACTCCCACACTTGCTGAGAACTTAATGGCCGGTTTTTAGAAATGAAAATAAAACTCGTGAACATTAAAGATTCAGTAAGTCATATCTAAACCTAGCGGTTATCCAGCACAACAATAACAGACGAATGAAAAGTGAAAGCAGTGATGTGAGTTGTGTAGTGCTGCTACTGAGGCGGTGCTTCTGCTTCATTCAATCTGACCTTCAGTTCAACAGGTGAAGAGCTAGGCTAAGCTGTGACACAATAAAAACAGTTTGAATTTAAAAAATCCCGTAGAGCCTTGTGATGGTGGCTGCAAACGTTAATCGAATTTTCTATGCAAAAACATTCTTTCCTTCATTCATTCATTCATTCAATCTCAGGTAACCAGGTAACAGTGTCAGAGTCCTAATGTTATCGTTAGCTTTAGCGGCTGTTAGCCTCCTGAAAGGTTTAAATGTTTCATTCTCTGGTAGTGCCCGGCATCTAAATCACGTAGGTTTAATTATTTATGTAAACGCATTTTTTTTTAGCATTAGTACTCACCTCAGAGTGTAATATCAGCGTGTCCTCTTAAGTTACAGAGACACCTAGCAGCTTTCCCTCATGTCAGACTGAACGGCATACGAAACACAACACAGTCCCAGTACCGCCCCTCAAAATGATTGACAGCAAGCGCTGACCAATACGCAGTGCGAACTAAAATAAACCGGCAGCTTCCTAGTAGACTGACAGGTCGTCCAGCCACTAATTCGGAGCCTCTGGCGGTTTTAACCCACCTATTGTTTTAAATAGAACTCAACCGAAGTCATTTCGATTGACAGAATCGCCGACGAGTCCGAAAATTTTGATTTTCTGAAAGGTACAGCCGGTGACAGTGAAATATGAAAATGACAGGGTTATACACAAATCACAGAGCACGAAGGGGCGGGGTAAGTGTGTAGGCGTGGCCTAACGGTGTTCGGTTGCACCGCAGCGCATAGCCTACACAATGGCTGCTGGAAAGAGGAGAAAGCAAACAATTTTCAGGCCCGCCGCGTCCAGCAAAAAATATGAGAAAAAAATTATTAAAATTCGGAAAATAGGTGAAAGTCAAGGAAAACGCCCTAGAAAGGATGTTAAGTCTCCCACGGTAAGTTTTGCGCAAATTAAGTAAATTGTTACGGTGTTCTTGAATTAAAATATCGGGGTTGTTCAAATTATCAGAGTGAGGGTGAGCTAGGGAAAAAAAGTTTGCGTTAATCAGCGCCCAGTTTGGGACCTGAGAGAAAAGCAGCGGAAGATAGAAATTCAGAGAAAATTAATATAAATTAAGTTGTTCTGTCTTGTCACGCCGCGTTCACTGCAAATCAATGTCAACAAACGGAGGAAATCCTGGAGCTGTGAAAAACTTGGGGAAAAGTTTAGAATTTGACTTTAGTTTAAGTTTTTCCCCCCTCTGAATATTATAACCTCGGCGGTACGGGGGTGTAGAGCCGTAGCGAACGCACGCGCATTTAAATACGGCGTCAAAGAAAATAATCGTATAAAATGCACGCGCGCTCGTGCTGCTCGAATTTTGACACATACATGCACGCGAGACGACAGTAAACACCGTGCTGTCGGCAGAACCGCGTTTGCGTGCGCCGTATCGTGCGTGAATGCCGCATTGGAAATTGGAATGAAATAGTGCTAAACTGTAGTTTCTTTTAACCACGTGATTTACGAAAGTTGTCGGTTCAAGAGTTGTGCTCGAGTTTACCACTGATCACGTCTGAGTTGCCAGGAGATAATAAGACGGCGTTTCCGTGTGGTTTCAGGGGGGCTATCGGCGCGAGGAAACGCTGCTTGTCAATATCACAAACAACCAAAATGGAGGGAGAAGTTAAGGGGGACTAATTGGCCGATGCTGAACATTTTCTCTTCCCCTGTGTGTCCCTGGGTCTGGACGTGTTGGAGTCCATAACAAACCCGACAGCGTGCTGCCTCCTATTACTAACTCGCTCAGCTTTGCATTCAAAAGCGTGATGTGAACTGGGATTGAGTTGATTACTAGTGCTACTAGCACTGGTCAGTCATCCTCAGAGGTGTCCGTGTGTATGTATGTATATGTGTGTGGTTTGCAGACCATGCGGTTCTTATCATCAAGTCCATCAATGCATATAGTGTTGCATTGATGGATCACCCATACATGCTCACAGGATAAATTGTTTTTATTGCAAACACTTTTTCTCCTGATGCGTGCCTCTGTGTATGTGGGTGTGGGGATGAAGGAGCATGTCTGCAGGAGGGGGCTGGGGTTGCCTGCTCAGACAGGGGCACGCATACATGCCTCCCGCTCACTTACCGCATGGAACTTTTTTTTTTGATCGGCTTTGTACGGTGTGTGTTTGTGTGTGTGCTTTTCCATTTGTTTTATGTGGCGCGTGCGGAAAAGTCGCGGCTTGTTGAAGGAGACGCAGCTCCACGTGCGGGACAACTCGAACAACCTGTGGCTTCTCGGTTTTGTTTGTGTATCACATTTCCGTTCGAGAGTTGTAACCAGGCGCGTGGCAACGTCCTAAACCGCACAGGCTACTACCGCACTAAGTAGTGGGTGGTGTGTGTAAAGAACACGCGATTTCTGGTAACTATGGTAACCTAGGATGGCGTACTATGTAAGTGCGGTAGTGTGCGGTTTGAGAGACAGTGCCCATGTGCACTCCAGAGCCGAAGATTGAATGCTACTCTTGATCAAAATCAATTTATGAAGTAATTTCGGAAGTTTTGGAAATGTTGTGCATTCTTGGGGCATTCCTGCCCATATGAATTAGCATTTAAATATTTAAAAAATAATAAGAATAAAAACGTTTTTATTGGCATTTCAGTGCATCTTTCTTGTTTGTGTAAAAAAGAGAAAGTTGTAAGTTCAGAAGTGTATTTTAGCTATTAATATTGTGTTGGTTTGCAGTATTTTAAACTTTTTTTAAAGCTTGAATAACAAATCTAAAAAGAGAAATGATATTTACATCTTGCCTGATTATAAATTAAATTTTATTTAGTTTTGTTGTGTTTATATCTCCTGTTTGATTAGACTTTTAAGGAAGTGATTTAGGATTTTGACATTTGAAAAAATGCTTTTCTTTTCTTCAGTGCAGTAAAAGGTTATTTAAAAGGTTAAATGAAAGGTTAATTATTAGGGTTATATATTTTTTTTACAAATAAATAATATTTTGTTAGATGCAAAATTATCTCTTAAAGCTGATCAGTTATTTTAGAAGGAAAAAGTTATTGTGTTCACAAATAGTCAGAAACGCTTGCTCGTGTAGCTGTTACATATCTTTTCTAATGATATAAAACAAAAATGTGTTTCCTGTATTTAGGTGTATTTAAATGATTTGGATGCTAAATAATTGTTTATCAATGCTGAATCAATAATTATCTTAATTTATAAATATGTAAAATTTGAGCATGGTTTCTAATTTGATATGGATCTAGTCCTTTCTGTGTACCAAAAAAATTTCCCCAGGTTATTAATTAAGTATCTCATGAGCAAAGGTTTTCTCAACAGTTTGGATAATAAATATACTGAAATAATGTCAGATTAATATGTATGTTTATATGCAATGTATATGAAATATAATTATGTAAAAGTTGCATTAAACAATAAACTTTTCGGATGTAATTTCACCCGATTCGCATCACTAGTAAATTTCTTTGTTTTAACATATAAATTAGCTCTCAAATAATACTAACAATTTAATATGAATAAAAATATTTTTATTATAATTTTTAAAGATATTTAAATAAAAATTATCAGAAAGGTACATTTACAAATTTGAAATTCAAGCTAGAAAGTTTCTATGGTGTAATGCGTCTTCTGAGAAAAGTCTGAATTTATGCAAGTGTACATCATAAGAGCTGATCCTTCAACCCATAGCTCATAAATAAGACTAAAGTGAGATAGAAAAATGTTAAACTCAATATTAGAGTAAGGTATATAGATAAATAAAAATAAATGTAAAAAAAAGTATTCTTAGACTTTAATAAAGAAATACAATGTAGTACGGTTAGAGAAAGAATATTTGTTGGTTCTCCTTAAAAAACAACCTGAAGAACCATTTATAGTTCTAGATTTAGGGTCCTAAATGTAAGATCTAAGTACTAGTGGGTGGGTAGTGAGTCTTTCAGTAGTTGATACTGCATTATCACAGACATAAACTGCTGTCCATGTACAATTAAATGGATGAAGATGGAAAGAAAAAGTAGACGTGAGTAATAAAGGAATAAATAGTTCTGCTATTTTTGTTTTGCTATAGATAAAGGGATGAAAGTGGTATAGTCCAGCAGTCTGTAAGAAAACTACTGGTAGCCCTATTTACTCATTTTACCCAACAGCCGCAACAGTATTGCAATGTTAAGATTTTTGTTCTTTCATAGCATTAGACTTGAAATGTTTAACTTATTAAACTGCAAACAAAGTGGTAATTTTTTTTTTTTATGTATATTATTTAGTAACTACTATTTAGTAACTATGTATAAACTAATACAAAGAGTAGGTAGTTAAAAGAGTGAGAAATTTTGATCTGTATACACTAAGAAGTCTTAAGCGGTAACCTATTAATTTTTCTATTCCCCATCATCCCACTGGACAGGCTATCAGATGATGGTGTATGTAGAGTACATTCGATTAAGACTTCATATTGTATTCTGTAATTAATTCAGTTGCCTAAAAGTTTCTAAGATTGATGTACATTAGAAAATGTGCAAGTTTGTGTGTGGAGTGGAAATTTCTTTTTTTTTCTCTAAGCTGTGAACGTATGTATTTTATTCACTCAGATCCAATAACACGTACATATAGTGCAGTCCGTGCATAATTGGGCAGATTCTTTTGCTGTTTTGGCACTGTGTGTGAGCATTGTTGAATCTGAAATGAAACAATAGTTATGAAAAGGTTTTAATATTAAGCACATGTAGCCTACATTTATATCAGGTGAACCGTGTAGGAATTACACTCGTTTTTAGACATAGTTCTTCCATTTTATAATCCTCGACGTAATTTGGTAATTGACTGCTCAGTTATTTCTTGGCCAGTTGTGTGTTGTTACATCACTACTTTAAGCACAGGAGAGCTGACAAAAGGTCTAGAGTTGATTCAGGATTTTGCGTTTTGCATCTGGAGTCTGTTACTGTTGTCAGTGCCAGTAAAGGAAGCCATCATGAGTCTGAAAAGCAGAATCAATCAATCAGACAAATGATCAAGACACATCACCTGTTTTGTTCAGTGTTTGGTATACAAAACTCATAAACACATAGCTTTTTACCATGTCCTCACGGAACTTACCCCCATGTCACCAACGATACCTTTTGTAAATGTGGATTAAAAGCCTGTAGAATTCCATTGTAGTCTCATGGCTAAATGAGACTGAGGTGAATTTGTATCGAGAGTGTCAGAAAGAGGAAAGTTTGGAGAAAAGGGAACCGTTCACGATATAAAGCATACTACCTCATCTCACATGAAAGATGGTGTTATGACCATGTATGGCTTAGAATGCATTATTATAACGGAAGGCAAAAGTCCCCAAAACAAGCAGGAACTGAAAACAGCCTGCAGAGAATAACCAGGAAAGATACCCAGCGTCTGGTGATGTCTGAGAGTCACAGACTTCAGGAAGTCATCAATCGCAAGGGATTTGCAACCAAGTACTAAGTTACAGTTTTATTAACAATTACGTTGAAATGTTCAACCACTTTTTTATATTTCGTAGAGATAGAAATGGGGAGTGTGTATTAAAAAAGTGAATGCTGTTTGTCTTACTTGAAAATAGTTATGAAGGCAGACATTCTGACATTCTGGCATTTCGCACTCTGTAGTCTTTTTACCTCATTTTAAATATGCCTGAGGACATAAATACAATAATAGTCTTTGTTCATCGTACATTTATGTGTGGTTACATTTATGACCATGTTTACCCATGTTCATTGCATATGTTATAGTTTACCTGATTGAACACTAAATCTGTTAAAAAGCAAACTTTTCTGTTGAATCAGGTGTTTTGCACTGCAAAAGAATTAAGAATCATTGTTTTATCAAACAGAAATACAGGATGTTTGTCCAGTCGCCGATCTGCTTTTTCCTCTCTTCTTTTGGAACCCTACCATCATCCTCTCTCACTTCCTCAGTGCTTGGCCTCTCTGTGGTGTTGAAGATTCAGCCTCTGTCACTCTATCAGTGATCGGACACGCCGCTTGTGTCCACTGCGTGGCTGGCCTGCGCTAAGTCACCATGGCCACAGTCACCCCCGACGATGACTGCCCCACCCTGGCAGAGCACGATCGAGTGAGGAAGAGGAGGCCAGACGGGAAAGGGAGAAAAAACTTCCCCTGCCAGCTTTGTGAGAAGGCCTTCAACAGTGTGGAGAAGCTGAAGGTGCACTCTTACTCGCACACAGGCGAAAGGCCATACCGCTGCACGCACACCGACTGCACCAAGGCCTTCGTCTCGAAGTACAAACTGCTACGGTAGGTCCCACTGTCATCTGCAAACTCATTCTGACTAACAGGTGCTTACAGACTACTAATTCCTCATATTCTGTTCAAGTAACAATCGATTTTATCAAAGTGCAGATATATTGTCTCAAACCGTGCCGTTACAATTAGAATAATACTGACATCAGACTGGAATCAGACCTCTTCATGTGTATAGTGATCCTCGCAGTTGGATGATTGTGACTGGGGTTTAATCAATTCTTCTTCATTTTAACAAAGACAAGTTAGTTTAATTGATCATGGTTAGACCAATAGATTTAAATAATAATATATATTTAAGTCTAATGTATTATATTGAACTGTTATTAAAAATGCAAATACATGTAACAGTAAGATATGTTATATGATATTTCACTTTTTTACATTCAAACACTACAGGGACACACCCCTTTTTGCTCTTTTCTTCTTTCACTATAATAATGCGTGCTAGTTTGTTTCTACAGCCACATGGCCACACACTCACCTGAGAAGACCCACAAGTGTAGCTACTGCGAGAAAATGTTCCACCGCAAAGACCATCTGAAGAACCACCTGCACACACACGACCCCAACAAGGAGGCTTTTAGCTGTGCCGAGTGTGGCAAGAGCTACAACACCAAGCTGGGCTTCCGAAGGCACCAGGCTCTGCATGCGGCACATCGTGGTGACCTCACCTGCCAGGTGTGTCTGCGGCCGTATCCCAGCACCACCCTGCTGCTCGAGCACCTCCGTGCCCACGCCGGCAAAAGTGCCACAGCTGCGGCCAAGGAGAAGCGGCATCAGTGCGAGCACTGCGAGCGGCGTTTCTACACACGCAAGGACGTGCGGCGCCACCTAGTTGTCCACACAGGCCGCAAGGACTTCCTGTGCCAATACTGCGCGCAGCGCTTTGGCCGCAAGGACCACCTGACTCGGCATGTAAAGAAGAGCCACAGCCATGAGCCGCTGCGTGTGAAGGCAGAACCGCTGGAGCCTTCGGAGCCACACCCTTACATGTTTGGCCCTGCCTCCTACTCTCCTCCACCACCGCCACTCCGTTCTGAGCTGGAGAGCTACCTTCTGGAGCTGCAGCCGGAGGAAGTGTCAAAGCTGAGTACTGCTGCCACGTCCTCCGGAGAGACACCTCCGTCTTTGGACTTCCTGTCTCCTCTGTTAAACTTCCTGCCCTATGGGCAAGGGGCAGGGCCAGCCTTGGGGGTTTCCTACAACCAGGAGGAGGGGCTTCCTGTGATGACCCCTTCTCACGAGTCTCCCGATCCTCTTGGGCCAATTCACACTCTCTCGCATCCACACACGCTTTCACAGGCACACACGCTCACCACAAGTTACACACACTCGCCAAGCCTGAATACAACCACCACCCTGCCTCGCTTTCACCAGGCCTTCCAATGATCCAAACATACACAGGCATACACATTTAGCTGCCATATAGCACTTACATCAATTTGGCACTTAATTTTAAATACGAAACAAAGACACCTAGACAACATTATGACTTAAGTCAGTCACACTTATACAATTCTGTGCCTTTGCTTGTTTCAGTCTACTTCAGTCTACATTTTAGGAGTAAGCAATAGAAGATGTTGAACATCTAAAAGATGTCATGCAAAACTGTCTGGTTTACGAATGTGTATGTGCCTTGGTTTGCAGTGAAGTTTTGCTCTCAAACACTGAGTGCATATAGCTTTCCCATTTAGCACTTTGAATTTCTAGTGATGTTCTAGAGAAGTTCCATCAAAGCTAAACGTTGAGTTTTATTATTTTTTTTCCTGATACTTTTGTTTGTTGGCTCACAAGCTGATGGGTACTGAAATGCCAGCATCTGAATGACTATACACAGCCAAAGGCAACCAAACCCCTCAGAGCCAGAGTCTGGATGGCTCGTCTAGTTTTGCCTTTTCTTTCTTTTTTTTCCTTTTTTTTTTAATGAAATTTTTTTTTATTATTATTTTTTGTTATGGCTGTTTGCCTTCATGCTGCTGCTCGTTTTAAGGAGCCTTAAACTTTACCAGTGCAGATCTGCTTCACTATACAAAGCAATAAAGGGAAACATGGACTGACTTTACAACGACTATCACAAACAGCTCTTAAACACCCCTTTCATTTCTCCCTTGTTGTTAAATTTTTTTTTCCTGGACTTTAGACACCAACACAACCTTCAACCTCATCCGCCAGAATGCTGTCCATTGCACTGATTCTGATTCTCATCAATGATAAAACAAAAACATTCAGTTGTAGGGATCTGTGCTGTGGCGTCCAAAGCACGCACAGAAGTCTGAGTGACATACGCAGTCTGTGAAGATGCTCTGTTGTGAATAAGAAACATGTCTACACAGATTATACAGTAGATGGCTCCAGAAGCTATAAAACACACCTACAGTTGGCACAATTTTTTTCCCAAAACACCCAGCTAAACCCCTGTACAGATGTGTGTGTAAGTGAGAGTGTATTGGTGTGTGAGGGGGACGATACAGGTGTGTGCTGAGCGAATGCCGGGGTCTTATTGGGAGCTGAAGGTTGTTGGATGCTGGAAAGCCTCAAGGCTGGGCATGTTTTTCATAATAGCACTTTCTAAGGAATCTGACGCCTTGGTTTTGTTATGTTATGAATACGTATTTTATGTTAAACAACATGTTTAGATGTCATATATAGCTTTTAGCAGATTGCTAGCATGTGTATATATACAGTATATATATATTAAATGCTATGTGTGTGATATTTTTACAGGTACACTTCATACAGTGTTTAATGTTGTAAATGTCTCCTGTTTTTGCTTTATTGCACAAAACGTCTGTGTCTCTCACTGAGACTTAATGCGAATGGTTTATTTCCACCCATACTTCTTCTTCTTCGAAGCACTTCCATGGTTCAAAAGGCTTTTATAAATATCTTCACAAATCTGCAGTTTGTAAATACTTCAGTATTGAGAAAAAGTGTATGAAACTGGGAAGACCAGAATGCCTCAACATTTTAAGGTGTGAAACGATGTGATGTCATTTGATGCTGCTGAGTGGCTGACGGATTACGCGGAGAAGCTGATTAAAATGCTCTGCAGTCGAGGACGATTTCATTGGGAGACACAGACTTGGCAATTCTACTCTTCAGTTTCAGTGGTACCATCACGCAGTGTATGTACAAGTGTATGTGTGAGAGTGGAACAGTCTCTCGACTCGGATAATGCTGCTAACGGACATGGTATAGCCCATGATGACACAACGGGACTTTTTTTTTTTTTTTTCTCCTCCTTTGAAATCAATGAAATGTTTGAAGAAGGAGCGGACGTGTCCGATGCGTGTCATATTTTGAGGTGTCAGTAAGGCGATGTAGTTCTTATCAAAACCGATTAGAAGCTGGATGTTGCCACAGCCGTGTTTTCGAGAGAAGGGTCTTTGTAGAACTGAACTCTGAGTGACCTTTTGAAGACGAGAAGCAAAAGAGAAGGAGTGTGAGAGTTTTGTTCAAGAGACAGCATTCCAGCCATAATGGTGTTTTACATGGTGTCCTTATTGTTTTAATCACATTTCTGTAATGCCATCCTGTGATAGTGGCTTTTGCTAATCAATGTATATGTTACCGTAATGTACTTTTACAAACTACTGTTGTATGTGTATATCCTAAGACAGAATGAATCATAATTATCTGTGTGTGTGTGTGTGTGTGTGTGTGTGTGTGTGTGTGTGGTGTGTGTGGTGTGTGTGTTGAGAACTTGCTGCTGCAGCCTGCGTTTCCTTTTGTCTCCAGATGACATCATCCAAAGAGAAAGTTATTTAGTGGCTGGCTTGACGAGCCAGTTGTGTGCTGTAGAAGGTGAATGGCAATGTGTGAATGTGTGCGTGTTTTGTGTCTGAGAAAGAAAGTGTGTATCTGCGTGCATTCAGACGACCTTTGCTGCTATGTGAGGAGAGGAGAGATTTGGTCCAGTGTTAATACTGTTCACAGTACTGAGAGCTCAATAAACATACCAGAAGGACTCATGTTACAGACTGCTGTTTTTTTTTTTGCTCTTGTTTGTGTTTCGATATACGGGTTTGTAGAGGGTATTAAAGAATAGAAGCAAATTGATATCGAGATTAGATGTTATTACATTCTAGGCTTATTAGTGACAGCCATCGGTAAGGATTATGATACAACCATTGAAGCCTAAAGTGTGTTTATATACATGTATATACATATATACCGTTCAAAAGTTTTAGGTCACTGGCAACCATGATGGTTCCTGATTTTTATTTCTTTCTACATTGTAAAGGAATGCTGAAGGCGTCCAAAAAATGCTTTAATCTC